>JBBMJM010118869.1:0-14533 GCA_037832705.1 Centriscus cristatus
TTTGGCCAAAGGAACATTCAGCTCACTGCACAGTATCCAGACACTGTGAGAGAGAGAGACACACACACACACACACATACTATTTGAGAAGCACTGGGTTAGTGAAAGAAATTTGGTCAGTGAAGCACCTCTGTGATAAAACATAGTACCCTTTGTTCTAAATATATCCTGACTGATAGAGGGCAGTTTTTATTCTTTATCTATATGCTTATTTTCTTTCATTTTGTACGGATGTTCTCCTGAGGCCTGTTTATTCTGTACAACAATGTTCTATGCCAACAAGATTTGTACATTTGAAATAAAAAATAAACGGGAGCCGATTGGCTCTTTTGCCACCGCGGGTAGTGTTGTAGGCCGTGAGTCGATTGGCTGTTTTGCCACATCCGGAATTTTTCGAACTTTCTGGTATGAATTGTTTATTCCGAGGAATCGTCGGGACTTGGTTAGGATTTTTTCGGAAGTGTCAGGAAATGTTCAGACTTGTTTAGGAATTGCGTTATCAGCGGCAGGAGTGGCCGCAGAGTTAATACATACATATGTGTGTGTGTAACTGTTGTAAAGCAAAAAAAACAAAAAAACAAAATTAAATCCAAGTGTATTCCAGCTTCCATGCTTGAACCTTCCACTGTGGTGGATGAAGTGGTCCAAGCAACAGAAGAATAAACATGCATACGTTCAGGTAACATTCTGGGGAAAACTGCCTTAGGATGACCATGACGAAAACATCAGAATTGTGTTCAATTACCAAACAAACCAAGTCCACTTCACCGTTCGTGATCCCAAAAAGTTACTGTTACTGTTGTCCAAACACCAGCGACTCATTATGGTGTGAGACGTGGTCACAGCGACCAATTGCCTGGAGGATGGGGGTGGGCAGCTGTTTCCTCTCGTCACAAGACTTGATGTACAAAATATTCCGTGTGTGCTATCAGCACAAAATACAACTCTGGTGCGTTGGTTGGACGTCTAAGAGACATTTTTGTTCAGGCCAATGGGCCTTGGTTTGTACTGTCATCAGTGTATTCCAGCTTCCATGCTTGAACCTTCTCCTTAACAATACATTTAAAACAGGCATATAGATAGACAGACAAATCGATAGATATTTTATCTCCCGAGAGAAATTCACATTTATGTGATAATGTAAAAATGTTTCCTTGTGTGTGCCTTCAACCCTCAACTGGACACTGGATGTAACTAGGTCAGCAGCTTGTTTTCTAGTATTATACATCAATTAATCTTCTTATTCCGGTTTTACATACGTGAACACTATTAGCTAGTATCAGGTTCATTGTCAACAATGGACAAATGCTCATAATTCTCGTTATTTTACCGACTTACTGCATGTAGTTCACTTCTCTGTCCACTGGGCGGCAGCACAATTCCTCCCTCCTGTTGATCAGTGCCCAGAGGCAGAAATCTGCACATTTACTTTATCTACTATCTATTTACAAAATTCAACTTGTAAATATGATTTGAATTTTGTTTCTTTTATTTGATGGTACCATGGTTCCAAACTTTCAAAGTTTAAACTGCAATCATCGAGCAATGTGCTGCTACATAGACTCTTGTCTCTCCTCCACACTGGACACAGACACTTTACATGACAACCACTGTTTGCTCAGTGAACACCACAGCACATGGTGAATTACCTGTAACGTTCTCTGATCCAGTACAACACTGTTTGACCTTCTGCTTCTAAAGCGTAGCACTGTGTGCATTTCCTCCTCCTCTGTCCGCTTTTAAGACAAGGAGAGAATGACACTGAAAAGAATCAATCTTCCATGCCTCTATATTCCATATTTGGCCTTCAAGTTCTCAACCACATCAACGTAGGCAGCCTTGGCTTCTTCTTTGGACAGACCTGTTGGTTTCGAGGCACAAAAACACCAGTCAGTTCCTTGGTGTCTCTGCTCGTAGTGCAAAAAAAAAAAAAACATTAAGGAACTGCATATGACAAATAGACGTCAAGTCAGACCTTTCCTTGTGTTCCACGCATCCCATTTCCCTCTTCCAGTGAAGTCAAGTATGCCCGGACGATCTGCGAATGGAAACAAGTCTTTGCTTCATCAAAAACAAACACACATTTCAATTGCGAAATGCATCATCCGTGTTCAAACCTCTGCCATTACGGTCACAGGTCAATCTAGTCCACAGGTGTCAAATTCGAGTCCTCGAGGGCCACATGTCCAGCAGGTTTTAGATGTCACCCTGCTCCTACAGGCCTGATTCGAATCAGCAACTCGTTACGAGCCTCAGCAGAACTTCACAGAGTCAGATTCAGGTGTGGTCGGAGCAGGGTGATGTCTAAAACCTGCTGGATATGCGGCCCTTGAGGACCGCAGTTTGACACCCCTGATCTAGTCCATCTGTCCTGTTGTACATTCCCTGTGTATGTGTCAGCGACCAGCAGAGGGCGTCCCGGTTGTTAGATGGATATAGAAATGTATTCCTGGATTGTGTTTTCTGCAGAGTTGATGTAATGAATTAGAACTGTTCTGGGTCACTATCGTGGGTTTTATTCCGCCACAAGGGACTGAAACGGTGCTTAGCTCGACACGTTGCATCACCAGTTGTTGTTAGAACTGCGAGTCTTGTTATGTTAATTCTGCCAATTAATTCGTCCGTTTCCTCTCCATGTTACTTTGTGTTATAGCTGTGTTAATAAGCTTAATGCATTTAGATCGTAAACATTGTTGATGTATTTTCCTGTCTTCCAGAAATCACTCATCCATTCCTTAATCACTCCGTTGATGCAGCGAAATGATTAATTCTACCTGCCACACTGTGCTGTTCAGTCACCAGTTGTGCCTGAGAGTTCACTTCAGAGTTACTGTGGTGGATGAAGTGGTCCAAGCAACAGAAGAATAAACATGCATACGTTCAGGTAACATTCTGGGGAAAACTGCCTTAGGATGACCATGACGAAAACATCAGAATTGTGTTCAATTACCAAACAAACCAAGTCCACTTCACCGTTCGTGATCCCAAAAAGTTACTGTTACTGTTGTCCAAACACCAGCGACTCATTATGGTGTGAGACGTGGTCACAGCGACCAATTGCCTGGAGGATGGGGGTGGGCAGCTGTTTCCTCTCGTCACAAGACTTGATGTACAAAATATTCCGTGTGTGCTATCAGCACAAAATACAACTCTGGTGCGTTGGTTGGACGTCTAAGAGACATTTTTGTTCAGGCCAATGGGCCTTGGTTTGTACTGTCATCAGGATGTCCAGTTGTTTTTTGTCAGACATGACAACCATCAGTCAGTCGACACCTATGGACGCTCAAACCCACAATGTTCTTGCAGTTCTGGAAGTTTCAGGGCTTGGAGACTTCACACAGACATATCAGCCTCTCTGTCTGTCCCAATGTGACGACCGACTGGTCCGACTTCATTTTTTTCCCCCTCAACCACACCCTCCCCTTTGCTCCACTCACCTATGTTGACGTCGCCGACTGTGGCCTGCTTATAGAGGCCGTACAGCGTCGTCATTTCTTCGTGGTTGGGTTTCTGCTTCAGTACCTTCACCTCCTCTGCTGCTCTGTCAAACGATTCCTGGCGGGACACGACATGCAGATGAAGATGTCTGTGTCTAATGTGAGAGGAGAAAATGATGCAGAGTGAATAATCGGGCCACGTACTTACCGTCATGACTGTACACACACGCGCACCAGGGACGACTGTTCCAGTCACTCACATCCGGGTGTGTAGTCAGTACTTGTCCAACTCGTCCCGCCACCGTTGGCGCTGGGGATTCGTCCACATAGTTGAGTGGGAGGTCAGGTGAGTCGGTGTCGCCTGCAGGCCCGGACATGCATGTGCATGTGTGCTTTTTACATTTTTGTTTCACCTTCCAGTAAATGACCAAAGGGAGACTGACCCTTCTTTCTTCACCTTTCAACATCCACATTCAGACGCGGGTTCAGTGAAATGTGCAATAATTGTCTGCTCCACACGATGGCAGCACACACACAATGAATGTGGACGCTGCCTCGTGTGCTTGTTTGTGAAGATAAAATTAAAAAGCTTTTGTATAAAATATTTTAATCTTGAATTCTATGTTGGACATGTTAACATTCAGTACATCACTTCAGTGTGGTGACATTCAAGCTTTAAACAAACTGAACAAAACCCTTCATCAATATAACTTAAGCTATAGAAACGGCAGACTGATCAGTCGACGGCAGCACGTCACTGGGTGGACTTCACTCGGAACACCTCCACCTCCTCTGCCGTTTAACGCAATGGACATTAAAACTAAATGCACTAAAGGCACGATGAATCAGCTCCGATTGGCTTAGTGCTGGGCGATAGCTGCTTTCATTAATGTTCAGTGGTTGTTTAGATTATGTAGTTTATTTTTACTACCGGTAAAAACCGATTTATTCACTTCATTAGAATCGTGAGTGCCACCTCTTTGTAAACAGGAACATTTTGTGAAGCCATGCAAACCTAACACTAGTGTAGACATTCATGTTTTTATCCAATAATACCTCCTCATGGCAGTGAAATGTGCCATTGTAAGCCAGTTTACTGCAGCAATTCGTCTCTAAATCATGATAAATGTGGTTAACACACAGTCGTGCATGGAAAAAAAATACAATGAAACCGATATAACTTAAAACTTAAAAAAATACTGTGATATGCATTTTTGGTCATACCGCCCAGCACTATTTCCAGTACAAGGCGATGTAGCCATCAGGTGAGCAGGGCGTGAAAGAGCAAAAAAGGCAAGAAAAGAAAGAATGACAGAAGGGAGTGCTTCTACAAACTCTGGACGACAGATCTGCACACACGCACAGGAGGTTACCGTCTCTCTTCTTCAACTCTGAAGCAAAAGCGACAGACAACAATCACTTAGGTCCACAAACTACTGTACACACTGACTGTGGTGATTTTCTTTAAAGCTACAAATGCATTCTGTCACGTTTGAAAACAAACGTCGGCCAGTCAGCTCCTCACACGTCGCTGACGTCCTCCGGGCCGTCGCAGCTGCCGTTGCTCGGTAGGGTGAAGCGGATGTGCCGGTTCTCCTCCCAGCCGCGGCGGATCCTCCGGAGCCGCCTGCCGACACAGGGCAGTAGGATGACCAGGCGGCCGAGCAGAACGGTGATGGACGGGATCAAGACCAGAACGAAGGTGGGAGGCAGGTGGAAGGGGTAGTGGCGCGGGGAGAAGGCGCGGTCCCAGCCGTACAGGAGCGTGTGGGCGGTGGCGGCCAGCAGGGCACAGTAACCCAGCGTGGACTGAGCGAGAGATAGACATTGACACGCTCAAACCTGCAGCTCACGACAGACGAACATCATAACAGACCCAGCAGTGTTTGTTTGGAAGTTCCTGTTAGGTCCGTTAACATTTCCAGGACTATTCACTGACAGCAGTCGGATAAGGAGGTTCCTTTTACCTTCAAGTTACATGCTGTTTGTCTTTTTTTGTTCATCTTCTGTAACTCAGTAACTGTAGTACACTTCTGAACGTTTCTTTCTGTTTGACGGTGTATCGATGGTGAATGAGTGGACATCTGAGACCAGAAAACGACTCATCACTCAGACTGTCTTTCAGCAGGGATCCTACAAACCTGCATGTCACGAGCTCGTCAACTCCCCCGAGGACTCGTGCTGACCTGCAGCTCGTGTAGGAGGAACTCGGGGCTCCGCTAATTGCTCAAACCTCACGGGATTTAACTCGTCGGTCAGAGGTTCCAAACACACTCGTCCTCGCTCTTTCCACTTCATGTGACCAATGACTTTTTAAAAATTGCAAATCTCATGATTTCAACGTGACTGACAGGGACAACAAACACTTTCCAGAAGTAAAGCAGACACTTCCTCATCGGTTATGGAAGACGACATTGTTCTGCAGCTTTATTCCAAATGCTGAACTTCTGGAGGGTCGTGTCACATTGGAGTCGCCATGACAACATCAATCAGAATGAGGCAGGAGGCTCTGAGCCCACCTATCTCACAAATATTGGCTTCCCACATTGTTTTGGGCTCAGCTCATATGTTGTCAGCCGGTGACTCTCATTACCTAATGATTTCATTCACCATCCGCTGACGTCTAGATGTTGGTTGGATTACAACGGTGTCCATAGACGTCAAACATGTTTTTCAACTGACGGTCATACAACACTATATTCCGCGGGCCTGTTCTGTCAAAAGTCTAAACTCAGTGGTGGACAGCCATTTCCAGAGCAGAGCCTTTGTACAAATGAAAAGCAGAAAAGGTGTTTCCGGTTATGCAAACCCCCCACAGGTGCACATTCACGCCCCCTCAAACACCAGTCGGCGCCGGTCGACCTCCTGTCTGAGAACATTTAGGTGATTGCTGCCCATATTTATATCCTTTAACTTGTAAACATTTGATTTATGGCAAAAAATAAGCATACAACCGTTGGTTTCTGCATTCAAAGCGGAAAAAAAAGAACCTTGAACCTTGAACATACTGCACATGTCCGGTTCTCTACATGTACATATACAGCGCTGAACGCTACAGTGGATCAAGGCGGCAACATTCCGCCCTCAGCTAGAGATGTGATGTCTGCAAATGAGAAATGACTCGGGTACGTCTCCTGAAGCTCCTGACGCTCCTGAAGAACACCGCCGTGCTGAGAACACACTTTCATCAGCAGACGACGACTGACTAACACTCACAACCTGTCGGCGCCGTCCGTGACTTACCTGACAGCCTGAGGATTAGTGAAAGGAGAGGAGAGGTTGGTTTTAAAGTCCCTTTATCGGACCACTGCAGGACGAACCATACAATACAGTGCGCATCGGTAAGGAAGAACTACTTCCTAATCAAACCTTCTAATCTTCTTAGTATACAAACAGATTTATTTAACATTTAACATCTTTAACAGACGTTTTGAAAGTTGCACCCTAAGAGTTATTTAAGTCCTCTCGGAAATAGAGGTCATCCATGTTTCTATTACTCTCCCAGACAGACCCGTCTGATTCACAGTCGTATCCAGTGCCACGTGACGCCTGGCTACTGACCCACTGGCCGCCGTTGCCGATTTGATCTCTGCCAGAGGAGCTTTGTGTCTGAGACCTGAGAGCTGCTCACGTTTTCCGTTTCCGTTTGCGCCTCTTGTTCCTGCTGACTTTGCTCCTCTAATCAAGATGGCTGTCGACACAACTGTCAGCTTAAGCTGCGCACGAGGCACCGTCGTCAGCCCCCCCCAGGGCGGAAGCACCGGGTGGGTTCACCCATCGACACCTGCCGCTTGTGCAAGCAGGCGACGCGCTTGCGCCCTACGTCCCGACAGTCAAAGACTTCAGCTGCCCTGGACCAGCGAACACCATGTAGAAGCCGCCAGCGTGTTTCACCCTGAACAACACCTCCAGAGTCTGAGTCATGAAGACCTGCCACCTCTGAGACTGAACCCACTGGCAAACTTAAACCAAATCTACTGAGCTCGTTCTCCAACAAGTTGTTGGGAATAAACGGCAGGACACCGGTGATCCGCGGGGAGGGTGTTGACAGCGGGGACACGTCCCTGATAAACACGCCACTCTCCATCTACTGGCGGACATGGCGCTCCTCTTTGAGGAACACCACCAACGCTTTGTTCATACACGACGCAAACGACAGGCTGTCATGTCCTACCTGATCGCCTACAGCCAGCAAAACCTCCTCCATGGGACCGTTACCTTCAGGAGGGACGATCCTCACTCCTTCCATCAGCAGAGGAGGACGCCATTCCTCCACAATCCACCGAACCAAATCCCTCACATAATCAACTCTTTAACCACTAGCTTACCGATAACTTATAATCATAACCGTGTCTGCTCATGCACAAAGAGAAACATCGATGAAGATGTAAGAAATCTGGAAAACAGGGTCAGAGGAAAGGAAGGAGACGAGGAACAGTGAGTGTCTCCATCAGATCCCTTTGAGTGTCTGTTGTCTCTGTGTCTCTCCTGGAGTCAGTCATCCCTGTGTGTGTGTGTGTGTGTGTGTTTGTGTGTGTGTGTCCGTACCTGGATGAAGCTGAACTCTCTCCAGTTGATGCTGTTGGCCACTGAGGGCAGCGAGGTGACGGCCAGCAGAGAGAGCAGCCCGAGCGCCATGATGCCCACGGAGAGGTACAGCTCCATCCTCCACACCTCCTCATCGATCCACGCGTCCTCCACCCCCTCCTTCACCTGCACATAGGACTTATTTGAGGGGACCGGACCCTCCGTCATAACGTACAGAGACAACCGGTGGGCAGGTTCATGTCAGGGACTCATCAGCCGTTCCATCAGCCTTCCACCGCATCGAAGGTGTGTGCATCCTCCTTGGAGGCCAGGTGACCACAACAAGCTCTCGATTCATTTACTGAAGCTTAAATTAGTCTTCGGACGCAAAGTGATGTCAAAGGTGTAATGACAGAGTCGTGTTCTAGGATTTCAGCACAAGCAGGTACGTACGTGTAAAAGGAGAGAGGGAAGCCTGTAAGGAAGGTTGTGGGCGGAGGCAGCAGTTGCCTGAAGCTCACCTGTTTAAAAGCGGCGTTGAGCAGGTTGTAGCGGGCAGACTTCCTCATGGGCAGACACAGACTGTAGATGGCATGCAGCGCCGCGCACAGGAAGCTGCACAGCCCAAACTGCTTCCTCTGGACGAGCCAGCGATCCAGGCGGGCGGGGAAGCGCCTGTACTTGGTGCCCCACTGCAACTGGAGGAAAGCGGCGCACAACCCGGGCGCGTAGACCAGCGACAGCATCACCAGGGCGACGCAAGGGAGGGTGACGTTCACCGTGTCGATGGGCATTTTGTAGAAAAGGCTCTTCTTTGTCATGATGTATGGCTGCAAGATGTCACGGGTGAAATTGTACAGGTAGAAGAAGACGAAGAGGGCCAAGGTGCAGAAGAGGGGGACGCTCCAGGAGGGAAAGAGGTACAAGGGGATGTTTTCCACCTCCACAGAGGAGGAGAGGGGGCCCATGTCCACAGGGGTGAAGCCCATCTTGTGACAGAGCAGCGCGACAGACGCCTTGGCCTGAGTGCTGTTACCGCACAAGAAAACCTGCAGGAAACAAAGACGACAGGATGACGTTGGACACACGCCTCCTTTCCAGAAATCACACCAGCGTGTTGCTGCATCCCACCTGCCTGCTTCCATCCAGGGGGCCCGTCTGCAGCGTCCAGGCAGATATTACATTGAACCCTTTGACGACAAAACTGTCCGGAAACAGGTCGGACAGCTGCTCTGCGTAGGAGGGTCCGTGTCGCTTGATCTCCAAACCGTTGCTCACGTCCACCAGTATCTTCCCTGAAAGTACCGGCCTCAGTTCCACCAGAGTGGAGTAGTGCTCGGGATGCACGGCGATAAAGACCAGGTCTGCCTGGCTGGCCGCCTCCGTCTGAGAGGTCACCTGGAAGATGCAGATGTGGGTCTAAACGTGTCCTGGAAGCTCAGACCCTCACCGAATGAGAGTGTGTGTGACAACAATCACCATGTGTAATCATCCTCACAGGGAGGGAAACATGAACAATGATTATAGGACTGCGAATCACCTCGGCATCTGCGGGGAACAGACACACAGAGCGTTTGGGGATTCGACTGCCGACCACCACTCGGTACCCGCAGTTCACCAGCCTGTTTGCCAGAGAGCGGGAAAAGTCGCCTGTCCCCAGGATGCCGATCGGTGGAGCTCCAGGATCCAACGGGGGAGGTTCAAAATGTCTGGAGCCTCTCTCCTGGATTAAAGGTCTTGCCATTCCCTTGGGCATGTTGCACTGAAAAAGAACAATGACGCAATGACTGTACAGTTTTTCGAAAAAGCTAGGTGAGGGGATTGAGGCAAGGCATAAAAATCCATTTAAAAGCTAAAAAGACATTAAGGTTGAGGAGGAGCTGTGTTAAGGGATTATTTGGGTCGTTCTATTGTTATATAAGACAATGGGTGGTCATTTGGGTTGTAAACAACTTGAATGTATACATATAATGTCGTTGGCTATTATATATTACTAATACTAAATATATTATACATTATGTACTTATCACTATATTATATATAGTGTAATGATATACTTATTTGGCTGTAATTTGATCTAAGACACAATTTACATTTATATATAAGCATGAAAGGGGCATACAGGCCGTTTTACTTACTTACTTATTTACTTCCTGCACTTTTTAGACACGTACGTTCCATTTTTACATTTTTTGGTTTGTTTTAAATCAATAAAAACCAATAAAAAAGGTCAAAGTTCACTCACATTTCCGAGTTTAGGACTGTGTCCCGTGTCTGAACGACATGTCAGTAAAAGCAGCATTCACTTGTAAAAACGTTTTATTTCACCTAGAAGCTCCACCTGATAGCTCCTCAAGTACTTTCACACATTTATGCAAAGCTGGCATGTTCCAACATTCTACCATTCAGTGTCATGTCAATGCCCTGGGAGCGAGCAATGAAATCAGCACAAAGTACAATTTAAATTGTATATTTAAAGGGGGAAAAACAAAAGCAGCTGTCTTGTTACATGCCGAATTTATCCTCAACACGCGACGCTTCAGGAATGGTGTCGCATTTTTCTGCAGAAAGTACCAAGAGTAAATAACAACAACGACATGTTGAAATAGTCCGAAATCTCAAAGGACATTCGATCTCCGGGGGTCGGACGGATTAGAGGCACGTTTCTTCTGTCCTTGGCGACTTTACGGCGGAGAAAAGTTCATTTTACAGAAAGGGAAAGAGTCTTTCAGCTGCTAAACGGCTGCTCTACGGTAGAAAAACATCTGACGGGACATCATTTAGCTTCTGTCTCAGATGGTGTTCAAGTTTGTTGACAATTGGATGTGAAACTCACCCCACTGCCTCGGAGCTGAAGCACTTCTTCTTCTTCCTGGTAAAATGACGCAGGGACGTGATCACGCCCACGCCACGCCCACGCCCACGCCCACACATGTTTGCAGCAGATAAAAAAACGATCTTTAACATGTGATCGACCTCAGTCAAAACGGCTTCCTTTTTAGAAGAAATAGTCTGTCACATTACCTTCAGCGAGGAGATTTGTTAAACATTATCACGCTGCTAATTATCATATAAACGTTCCCTTGTTGACTTTAAAAGGGAAATAAAAACTCAGTAAGCATTGTAAAAAAAAAATACATACATATCAACAATCGTTCATCTGTGAGTTTAAGTGAAATTTAAATTTGAAAAAAAAAATGTACATATTTTCAAACCAAAACATTTCAATACAGGTCCCGTTCACACTCTGGATGAGTATTTAAGTTTATATTGATAGTTCAACATGCCATAATAATTAGTTCTATCTATCTATCTAGTTTCCAACAAAACAACAAAGTCTCTTTCTGCCACATTTTACAGTTTCTCACAGTCTGAGCCCGTTTCTGTGTCATCTGACCTTGAGATTTGAATTGAAAAAAAGCTAAAACCAAGCTGTGTTAAAGGATATCTGGCCGAAGGTTATAGCCTGTCAACATGACTTCATCATCACTGCCTTTGCCACCAGGAGAAGGTTGAAACCCTCCAGCTTGCAGCGCTGCATCAGTGCCAATCTTGCACGCATACACACGCGACGTTTGGTTGTAGCTCAGTTCTGCCATGTTTGTTTATTATTCTCATTCTCGCATGTAAAGTTCTGTAAACCTCATTCCACCAACTTCAGAGTGATGGTCGTAAAAGCTGAGCCTGCTAATGTTATGCTAGCATGTGACAGGACTTCACTGTCACAGGGTTTCACACAAGAGGGCATCTCATGCTGCTTCTCTTCCCAGGCAGCACCTTCATCTGGGATTGGGGTCACACATGGAGACAGGAGCTGATGCTGCAGGTTCTTATGCCTCACTGGATCCTGCAACAGTTTGTTTTAAAAACCATCGCTCCAGCTAAAAATGACATAGGAACAAATGAGGGGTCGTGTCATGTTAGATTAGCATTAAAACAAGGGCGAGACAGTTAGCCCGTTGTCATGGTGATGTTTGTGCAAGTAAATATCTCTGCACATGTTCATGACAGTTTGGCAGGCGTCCATCCTCTTGCTGCTTTCTAAACGTACGTGTAGCATGTGTGTTGTCGAGGTGGTGCTATGCTTCAGGTGAATTCAGGCCGTCGTCATCAGCCCTGTGCTGTGTCGCCGATCACATAATTTCATTAATTCACTTCTCTGTAGTGCATTATTCACACTATGTACTTACTGGAGAAGTGCACAAATTTCCACAGTAGTTACTCAAATCAAACAGTTTCATCACACACTTACGGGAAATGACGTGAAAAGGAAATTTACTGTCAATATGCTGGCTGACATGTGTTTATTATTATATTTCCAACACATCAACCTCTGACATCATATCATAACACTCAATCTGCAGTGAAGACGACAATTCAACCCACACAAGAACCAAACATATCCACAACGTTAATGCTGCGGTTTAATAGTTAACAAGCTAACGTTAGCATTGGCTGGGATTCCATCAGTAGGTGATGTCCCCATGTAGTCCACCAGCATCTCCAAAAGTCAAAGGTCATTGTTTCTATGTCACTAAGACAGAGGACGTTGAGAGTGACACTCTGCCATGTGCAATGTAGCTGTGAGTTTTGGGACATCGGTTTTGCTCCCAAATTTGTGTCTGAAAGCGATTTCCCGACGGGCCGACCCGCTCGTCTGGCCATGTAGTTGTTGTGCATCACGCAGGGACTCACAAACATTCACCGTGATTTGCAGGCCGGCGGTGCCAGTGGGGCCAGGGAGTGAGCACTGGGGACAGCGAGTCGTGCAGAGCTTGCCATCGCCTAGAGATACAGTTCACTATACAAATCCTCGTAAAGGTCATCGCTGTAGAGCTGGAAGCAGAACGTGTTTGCCATCTATGGTTTTGCGTCAAGCTAATGAGAATTTGACTGAGATTTCCAAACTCAACAGGCCTGTCAGAGCCTCCAATTTTAACCTGGAGTTTATTCTGGGCTCAGCTGACTTGTCATGCTCTTTGTCACCTCCAGACATGAGCGGCCCAGCTGGAGTCCTGTTCTAAGGAGTTCAATCTGAGCCCAATACACACTGAAATTGCTTCAAGGGGTTGTGAGTCTCCAGCTAAGCCTCGTCTCCGGCCTCTGAACATTTCACAGCGTTGCCTTGAGCTCTAAAGCCTCTGTTGCGGATGGGGCATCTGCGCTCCAATTCCAGACGCTTGGTTCCCAACCTGCTATTTTTAAGTATTTTCGCTCCCTCTGGGAGAATTTGGAGGTTTACAGCCAAAAACATAAGCACTTTTACTCCCAATCAAAAAAGACAATGTTTGTTGTGCCCCTCCATGTTTTAGACAAATTAGTAATTCATCCACAGCTCCATGATGGCCCCAAAAGATGCAAAAGAGGCATTAAAGACGTCTGACAGTAAAGCGGGGGAATCTTAATTTGTGGGACAATCTACATTCACAGGCCGTCGCTTGTGAAACAAGACATCAAATAAATCCCTGCAGCCGGGGAACTTGGAGCTGATGGTGTCGACAGCCGTCAGACATCTCTGGCCCGTTTCCTGCATTTATTATCTGCCCCTCCCATCTGTGAGTCAGTGTGTGTGTGTGTGTGTGTGTGTGTGTGTGTTAGTGTGTGTGTGTGTGTGTGTGTGTGTGTATGTGTGTGTGTGTTTCACCTCACCACCAAGACCACTTGACTTTGAAGGGATCCCTCAGTCAAATATTTGTATTTGTATTTAGCTGCAGTGGTCAAACATGATGCTAATTTATAAAAACAGATGTAAAGGGGATTTGATTGCATTATAGCAACAGGGCGTGTTTATGTGTGTGTGTGTGTGTGGGGGGGTGAGCATGAACCCATGGATGCATTTTAAATGACATTTGTAAAAGACTGTCCTAGAGCAAACAGGCTGTCACACCTCAAGTGAGAGCTGAAGGGCCCTACGGCAGCGACAGGAAGTGACCCCAGAAGTAGCAGCTCCCCACATGATGAACAAAGTGTCATCTGCACCGGGAGAATGTCTGACCTGAAGAAAATGTCAACGACAGCTGCACGTCCAGAGGAAGGCGGCTACAAGGGGCGACATTCTGCTGACTCGCCTCGCTGACCCTCACATTTGTATTTTCATTAAATGGACATGACACAACGTGGAGGATGAAGACTCCCGGTTGGTCTCTGGACTCACATGACACAGAGTTTGACACTGGTGCTGATCACAACTGAACATTCATCAGAGCTGAACAAAGTCAAAGCACTCAACTCTCCACAGAAGCTGTGGGGAGATGAATCTGGGCTGAAGGTGTCTGGAACCTTAGAGGAACCTTCATCTTCATGTTCTGCTCCTGTCCACACATTTTCAAAGAAATCCCACAGACACAAACATCACATGCAGGAAGAGAACCGACAAACCACCACTCCAATTCATGGTGGAAGCACTGAAAATCAGCATGATGACGACATTACTACATTACTGTGATACGAAAAGTTCTGTCAACCCATCACACTCCAACACATCCTTCCGGTCAAACTCTCTCTCTCTCTCTCTCTCTCTCTCTCTCTCTCTCTCTCTCTCTCTCTCTCTCTCTCTCTCTCTCTCTCTC
>JBBMJM010118878.1:0-14533 GCA_037832705.1 Centriscus cristatus
GTGTGTGTGTGTGTGTGTGTGTGTGTGTGTGTGTGTGCGTGTGTGTTTGTGCGCGCGGGCGCGTGCTGCGCTCCAGTACCAGTGGTAGGGAAGGTGAACGCTGTGCTGCTGGTGCTCTGCTGCCCTCTTGTGGTTGGTGCTGTTGCAATCAGTAGTTTTCCTCGTTAGTTTGAACTGTACTCGGCTGACGACAGGTGGATAAAACCGTCTGAAGCTGTGTGGCTCCTTTCCCCTCACACACGTGTGTTTGTGTGTAGGCGGACAGGCTGCAAAAAAGGACTGATAATCCCATATTTTCCACTTGTCAGTACTACATTGGGAGCTGCCATAGATTCCCAGACATGTGCTGGACCTGTATGTTTTATTTGGGGAAACGACCCATGGGTGCCACATTATATTTGTGACACTGGGGCGTGGGCTGGGGGGTAATGGTGCGCGGGCAGGAAGTGTCCACGAGGGTGTGAGTCGTCACATTGGGTGTTGTGTTGCACCAGTAGCTCCCAGCACCAACCGTCAGAATAGCTGATGATATTGCGTGTTAATAATCTATGGAAAACATGCCGAGGTAGCAGTGGCAGCAAAGAGGTCGGAGGTTTGATCACTGCTATGCAGAGTCGGTGTTTATAAATGGAGCAGCAGCAGAGTGTGGTTCAAAAGGCCTTTAAAGCCATGAGGCAGCAACTGTCTCACAGTGACACGGGGGACAGAAATAGATCCATTTATCTTCCTTTATGACAATGTGCAACAGAACACTGGTAGTACTACTTTACTCCTGCTCTTTGACATTTAACTGACACAAAAACAGACTTCCTTCACTTTGTGTGTCACGTGCAGCACGTCTTCAGTGTGCTCAGTGTTTGAGGTGCTTAACAAGAGCATAGTGAAGAGGCTTAGAGGCTTATGGAGTTCTACTGACGTTATGCAAAAGTATAATGTTTATATTTGATCAGCGGACCTTAGTGAGGGAGTGCAAAGGTCACGTGTAGACCTGCACTGTTGAACAAGTACATGCAAATGCTGAGGAAGGAGATATAGGGAACACAAACACTGTTGTCAGTTTTTATCTTACTGACTCACACACGTTTATGAAAAACAGAATTACATTTCCTTAACACAAGTTAGATCACTGCACTCCAAAAGCTAATAGTCTTTTACTGAGCCTGGAATCATGAGGTGTGGGTTAACATGAGACAATGGAAATATGGTTTTATACTGATGAGATGATGATGAAATGAATCATGTCCCAATCCGTGGCTGTATCGTCTAGCAGGGTGAACAAAAGGTGTAAAAAGGTCCATTCCAAAGAAACTGCTGGATCATGATTGTGTTAATTCAATTCTTGACAGAAATCTGCTTTGGTGTCAGTTTAGTCCTCTTCTTCTCTCCCATCCTGTTGGCGGTACTCTACTTACTGACATACTGATTAAATGTCATACAAATGTGAGCCATGAGCTCCAATTCTGCCCACACACTGAAATCTAAAATCTTCTCAGAGATGGATCATGTTTACTCATGATGTCAATTTCTCTTGGAAATGAAGTATCCATCCATCCATCATCCATTCATCCATCCAGAACGTGACCATTTTGTGTGCTGCCCATTTTTGTTGCATGTTTTTTCTGTGAGTATTCACACGTAATTCATGATTGTTCCAACGATCTATGTTTGTGTATTCTTCCTCGTAAGCTTTTCTTCTTTCTTTTTGCTTGAAAACAGTTGATAAGAATAATTAATCAAGAAGAAAACCTTGAACCAACATTGATTTACGGTCTATTGATAGGGTAATTTCTGTGAATAAACTTTCCTAGATCAAACAACAACTTCAAGCAGAAAACACATAGAATTAACTGAAAAAAAACCAGACTCTCTCTCTCGCTCTCTCTCTCTCTCAATGTGTATGTGTATGTGTGCATGTGTGTGTGTGTGTGTGTGCGTCTACCACCTTCCCACTCTCCCTGCATGGTGGGGAGATTAGGTAGTTAATCCTATAGACCTCAGAGAAACTCCTGATGACACAATGGATTTCACTCAGCCCACTGCGGCCAATGACATATCTCTACGCTTGACAGAAACGACATCCGCCCCCACCCCGAACCAGAGATGTCTTTTCCACCTAATTCAAGTCTAATTAAGAAGTATTTGCATAGATTTGGCATATAACACATTTAGGACACTAATTTGTGACAGGTGAGTTGACTGGCAAATGTATTGATGAGTAGAGAAGCACCCTTGTCCTAGTCAATAATTCATAATTAAAGTCAATTATCATTTCTGATGGGCTAGTTGACAATGTCCATGTTGTGTGTAGGACTTTAATCAATGGAGAGATTTTAAATCTAAGTCACGTTAAGATATTCTAAAGCTGAGTCAAGTCAACTGACTATTCTGATAGATGATTCTTGAGCAGCTCTCTGTGAGGGAGGTCAGGAAAAACGGAATGGTCTTCGTATAATAGTATAATACTAGTCACAAAAATAGTAACAATGATAGTAGTAATAGCAACTCAACTCAACTAAATGTTATGAATGATGTACATAGATAGATAGATAAAAGAGGAAGTCAGTAACTATGATTTGAAATCCTAATCAATAAACAATAATAATAATAAGTGCTGTACTATTTTTGTAAAATAGTAAATTAACAACTTTTACCATTAAATTATTAGACCTTCTAATGCTGGTGCACCAAACATTACAAAAACATAAAAAATTGATTTTGGTGATTAACAAGGCTGTTCTTTGAAAGCAGCTGTGTCATAAACCTTAAGAGACAGATATTATTTCCATTCAGGGATTCCTCTTTTTCGAATTTCCTCATCTGTACAATTGCATTTGACACGCTGGAGTTGTGACTTTATTTTGGAAAAATCGAACCGGATGTCGCAGTTCTTCGCCTGTTAGCTTGTTGCCAGTATGAGGCAGGATGACAGCTGGGGCCGTATGCTCTGTAAAGGTACGCCGCCCGGCCACAAACTCCCGTTAAACGAATGAGCCATTTTTCACAGTGTTACGTGTTTTTGCGGCTACACGTCTGAATCTGAGGTGTTTTTTTTAAAAAGAGGAAGCTTTCCGCTACTTTTGTTTTTTTTTCTCCAAGAGAACAAGAGGAGTGTGTCCGGATGTGCCAGCAGTATCGGGGTTTTCGCATGGCGTAGGCACCGTCTCCCAGACAGGATATTCTTCATGTGCGGAGAGTCGCAGGAGGCCGACAGCTCGACACTTTGCCCGTCTGACATTATTCTTTCGTTTAATTTGACCAGTTTATGAGGAAGACGAGCAGCGAAATGCTTGTCCACTAGACCGCAGGGAGCAGCCTCCGTCAGCAGGGCTAAATTGTGTTTTTGTTTCCGGTTATAAAGCCAACATCGGTGTCCACGGCTTCTCCGACAGCAGGAGGAATATTTGCGTGAGGATCCGGAAAATCGAAAGCATGACGGGCAGCACCCCAGCAGACATGGTGAGACATTGATATCACTCCTTTTACACCCGAAACATTCCTCGTTTCATGGACTTCACCCACGTCGTTGGCTGCCCAGCTGTGGGCATCTGAACCTCCTGAGGTAGAAAGCAGCTCGGTTTCATTAATGGGCATCCAAAGGTGAACGTTCGTTTGAATTAATTAACATTCATTTAATCCACATATTTCTTAGTCACCTCATTTGTTTACTGTTGCCCCACACTGAGTTTCATGACTTGTGGACATCCACTAGAAACATTCGTATACGTTTTACAGATGATTCATTATTATTTGGAAGACATTTGCCTAATTTTTAATAAAACAATCGTCTAATATTGTATTATTATAATGAGTCATTAATACATTTGTTTGCACTAAATTAGGTGCTGATAAAAATGACCATATAATATAACATTTCTAATAGAATAGTATATCACAAATTGTACTAAATCATTCAAAGATATAAACACACATTCCTGAGGAACACGGTGTAATTTTGACTGGCACATTACACTGGATGCACTGGATGAACTATTGCATCGCCTGTTTTATATTTTGTGAAGGCTTGAAATTTCACCATCCGGTCTAATATTGTCCTGTTCACAAACCAATCTTTTGGGTGACCAAACAGTGCTGAATCACTTCCTGAAAAGTTTGGTTCATTTCACAGTTCAGCTGAGTGTGACAATGAACCTGATTGGTGGTTTGTTCTCTGCGAACGAGTTCACTGACACAAACCACTCACTGGTCACTGACACAAACAAAACGTACACTGTACGCTTTGAACAAATCTTCTTACTGAACGGACTCTTGACACCTAAAAGAACTCTTTTGCCCATCACTTGCTCATTATCGTCCATTCAAGATGCTCAACTTGCATCATAAAGCTTCTTCACTTGAGCATATCAAGCTTATGCACACCGCAGTGTGTGTTATGGCCGCCCGTCATTAAGATTTTGCTCAGCCCCTCCCGGGTGAGCTATTTCACCATTAATGCATCTGAAACATTTTAATTTGTTTGCCTCATCTTATGCAAAAACATTTCCCTGTCATCTTTGTTACTAGTGTCTGCAGGCTCTTTGGCTGCTTTCCGATCTATTTATAGAAAGGAAATAGTATGGTTTAATAGACAGAGATCGACTATTCCAGCTGTGCCCGTACGTCTACTCGTCCAAGTCGAGCTGATCCCCCGAACGGCAGACCCTGTCAGGATGCTGGGATAATGCTGTGAGGAAGTTGTAATGTGTGTGTGTATATATGATCCAGTAAAAGCTAAAGCACCTAAGTATAGCACTTTGCAAGGAATTTCCAAGGATTATGCACATAATCATGAAGCATGTATTCCAATTTGTGAGCAGCAGCTAAATCCTAAATGACATTTATAGAAGGCGGGGTAGCGTCACCCAGTGATATTGATCCGGTTTCAACTTGGTGACTTTCTAGGAAATTCTGTGAGTCGACATTTCTGTTTTTAAATTTAGTATTGTAGTGATTAACCTGTGTCCATAATGTTGGTATGGTATTACATACATTTGTATACCTTAAATAAAGTACTGGGCTAGAGTTTTAGACAGGTGTGAAAACTGCAAGGCTAAACTATTTGAACGATTTTAACTTCCACAAATTAATGTATTAATATTTGTTTTATGTTAAAGATAATTTTTCATCAGTATAAAGACTTAATATTTACATTTAAAGATGGACAAATACCTTTAAATACTAATTTCACTTAATATGTGCCAGAATAGATAAAAAAACAAAATAAAATTCATATCATGAACGAAAAATGCGCACCTCAAACAATGAATTATCTCTGTTTTAAGTTGTTAGCATGAGCTGTACAAACATTAAATTATAAAATTGGACCCTCCAGCTGTCTTTTCTACTACTCTACCACCCGGACTCTGATGAGACCACCGAATGTACAGTACCTCAGCGTTTTCTCTTGCTCAGGTGTCGTCTTCAAACAGACTGATGTCATACGCTGCACTAAATTGTCAACAATACACAACAAACATGCTTGCTGTGCTTCAGGCGGGTCTAAAAACCGCTGTAAAGTAATAATAGTTCATTGTCCCTCTTCTGTTTACTTGAGGAAAAATATTCCGTGGAAATGGGTATGACGACAGATGGTGGCAGTATTTTCAGCCACCAGGGTCAGTTTTTTTTTACATTATTACAAAACGCACTGTGGCACGTCTAAACCATCAACATGATCAAACACATCCAGCAGTGGAAACATGTTAATTGCTGTTTTTTTTACAATGAAGTTCGTTGTGAGTGGCTGTGTGTATTTTTTTGTTGTTGTTGTTGAGGGGGTGGGCTAACTAGCTTGTTGGGCACAAGGATTTCGCCATTCTGTTCACATCGCTCTGTGACGTACTCTTTCGTGTTCTTTGGAATATAAATATGCTATCTTTGGTCTTTGCAGTCTGTGTAGCTGTGTCTTCATATGAGTATCCGCTGCGGTGTTTATCGCTGCAGAGGTTTCTTTCTTGTCTTTTTTTATTCTTATGCATGAATGCAGAAGTATAAGATTTTCATTGGGCCAGAGAACTTCAGCTGCCCTGTCCTAAGTGCCCTGGAGCAACACCCTGAATCCCTGCCAGCTGGTTCAAAGCTGAGCCTAATTAGTGCTGAGATTTCCCCGGTGGGGAAGTGTACCACATTATATTTGCCCCATTGATTGTCAGTGTCAGGCATGTAGTATATTTGTCATATGAAGTAATAAGAATAACGATTTTTGTTTTTCAAAAAGCTGGGACAGGCACTACCTACATTCAAACATGATTTAAACGTTTTTCTCTAAATGAGCTGCACTCTTCAAGCTTTGGCTATTGATTCCCAATCTAGAATTTTCTTGAATATCGGACCAATACAGTTACCAGATAGATAAATAAATAGACAGATGACACTGAGCTCCAGTTGTTAAGTAGTTCAGGTGAACACGCCAGGTAGATTCTTATCATTTCCTTTCAGTTTGACATATTGCTTTGGGGAAAACAAAACCCAAAACATTGTACGTTAAGAATATTCAGAAGTTATTCTATCCAAAAATGATCTTGACTTAAATGTTACTCAGGTTTATTCTGGATTTGTAGTGTACCTCAATTCCTGGACAACTAGTTTGAATTATTCTGTTTAAAGTTTCATGTACAATTTCAACCAGAGATAACTTCCTTTAAGATGAGTTACCCCTGGTTGAGTTCAAATAAAAAAATAAAAAAATATAACAACAAGCTAGACCTTTTGAAGCAAATGGCTCCTGAAGATCCGGCTCCCCTCGAAGAGCCGCACATCCCAACTCTTAGTGGATTTCCTTTGTGGTTTAGCTCTGTCCACACATCAGACTAGCTCCCTTTTTCCCACTCAGGAAATAATTTCCTGTGTGGTTGAAATCAGATGCAGATGCACATTCTCATTCTTTATGTCATGCTGTGCCCCCCCAACTCTCAGAGTGGATGTACACAAGTATGGAGTCTGTTTGGAGTGGGATTGAGAGTAACAGCCCATACATTGTGCATGAATGAATCTGAGAAAACGAATAGGAGGACTTGCCAAGCCTCATGAGAATAGTGGATTTTGTGTGGGGGTGGGGGTGGGGGGTAGTAGAGGAATGGGTCAAGGGAGGTGTCTGGACCCACAACACAGCCATTGGCGTTGAATAGAATAAAATGTGTGCATTTATTTGGACCTTCTTCCTATTACAATGTAACCACATTCCCATTTAGGATTTTGTTTTCTGACAATGTTTACATTTTTTTTGTCACATAAAACTTCTAAAACCTCCAATGCAAATCCCTCATTTGACTACTACTGTCTCCACCCTGTTGCACCTGTGTTCATCTACGCAGTTATTCTATGCAAATGGAATCTTTTGCATTTATTCACAATTGCAGGAGTAAATCAGGCCTGAGGCGTACAGTATTGCAAATGAACCAATCACACAGAGTGGATGGGACCAGGGATGTTTATTGGTCAGGACACTGCCGTTTGTATTTGTAAGACATAAAGGAGTTGTTGTGAGGGTACATAACTCCCAGCGTTGTATGGTTGACGTACAGAATAAAGAAAGTTACAGATGTTGTGCTTTATCTCAAAGCGCTAGAGCTTCTGTCACTGTATAGGTCCAATAGTTGTCTGTCATTGTGAAGAGTTCATTCAGTTGTGTTATTGATTTATGTCTCCAGCTGAAACAGGAAGTCAGGTTGAGAAGCTCTCATCTATCGATTGCTTATATAACGGGGTTTGCTTCCATTTGCCTGGGTTTATGTGTTTGTCCACTGAAACGTGTCTGTCCATGTGCATCCGATGTTGTCATCCTCTGGCGATAATGACGTGATGTCTTGCTCTGCTTTGGACCTTCCCAGCTGCACACAACCTGTTCTGTCAACACTCTCCATTTGTTCCCCTTTTACATCTGCAAAGGCTGTTTGTGGGGAACATTTTTATGTCCAAGAACTCTTAAGCTGTGTATGCTGACAGCTTAACATGTTGTTTTGCTATACTGTGCATGAACGACAACCTAAAATAAGAAGAAGACAGACTCTTTCTGTGTTCTTTCTCTGTGTCAGAGCCGAGATTAAAACATGCAGAGGAAAGTAGTTCTTCCTTTATATATCAATCAGTATTATCGATGAATGAATCATTATTGCAGCCTTTGAGGTCCAATTTATGTTGGGTTGCCTTTAATGGAAAATCTATACAAATAATATGCTCAGTCATTGATCTCCGTGCACAAAGTGTCACCTGACTTTGATTGCGTTATCAAAACAAGGGATCAACTTGCAAACTGATGCTGCCGAAGTTCTCTAACCCTCCTCTGTTTTATTTTGACATTGAGTCATGGCCATTATATGATGATATAAAAGCTCTCGTTATAAGCTCTACAGTTCTTTGTGAACATAAATCTCGAACTATAATTGTGAATGCATCTGGGAAGAAGAAATAGGTCGCAGGGAGGTTGGTGTTTAACGATCTCCATTAAAGGGCAGAATATGTGTGATGAAGAATAGCTAGTTATCAACAATAATGTGTTCTGATCCAAACTGTGCTCAGGCAGAGAGTATTTACTGAGGGAATTAGAATGTTCCTTTTGTCAGAGTGTTAGAGAGCGAAGAGCCATCGAGAAGTCATGCAAAGGTCAGCGGTCATTGATCGGATGTTTCATCAGGATCAGCCGCCGTAAGCTCTCAAACACACCTCAAACAGTGATATTTTCAGGCTGTTGTGGATGCTAATTAGTGAAGCAGTTGTACAGATTTGTTTAAATCTGTCTTTGATATCAAAAATCTAAAGAGAAAGAGTCTCCCGAGGCAGCATGCTGCAATTTTTGTCAGTCCAACGAATTTGGAAAGGCATGCCACATGCCTTTTTTCTGACGGTAAGGAACTGCAGTAATGGGGCTGGAATTAGTGCAGGGCGTCCTTTCTTCATCGCAGTATGGAAGTGAGCTCATGACAGATGGAATCATTTCCTTGAATGTATTCATAGCGATATCAGTTAAGCGTCTTACATAAGAATATGTATCCACCAGTAGTGTACGGAGGTACAAGTGAGTGATTAAAGCCAGTGTGTGATAAAAGCAATAAACTTAAGAGTTCATCATGATCTACAAACATGAATAATAAAACCACCTTGAATGATTACTTTGTCTCTTTTTAGAACCAAGCTTCATAACACTTCTAGACATTCTGCTCGGCTGGATCAGAAAGACTTTGGTTTAGAAGTGATTAATAAACTTGAATTAAAAATGGCTGCCGCTCCAACTCCACGATTTGTGGTTCTGGGAAAATGGTTATTAATATGACGGGGAGTTTATATTAATTCAAATATTAATTCCGTTTTTCATGATAGGGATAAATGTACGGCACACAGGGCCTGAGATATTTAAAAGACTGCATTTACTTTTCTTATCTCTCTTGGTTGCAGCAATGTGTGCTGGTCTGAGCTCTTGCTCATATTTCTAGATGAGAGCACCTCCAAAAGTGGGATGAATCATAAACTTTCTTCATCTGTCAACAAAGCCTACATCATTTACTGGGCACCACCTCCACAACCAGCAATTCACTGATGATGTTCGGTGAAACATCGCTGGTCAGTGTGTCAGTGCAGTTACCTCCATCCATCTTTGTAACCCCTGTTCACAGCTACAGTGTTTCCTGCTTTCATTTCCTTCTTTTTTTTTTAATCTGGCGCAACAGCACAACCTAAACTGGAGCAGTAAGCCTCCATTTTGGCAAACCTACAGTATGTTTTGGTGTCAATCCTTATCAGCTCCAACTGAAGCTAAAGCTCTGATTACTCATTGAGAACGGAAACTGGGGACACTATCATTCAATTCTCTGAGTCATCATTGTTCATTTAAGCTCAGTAAATCATTAATTCTGTCAAATATTGCTTCCTCCCGAGCTCACCTTTTTCTTTTGTGTCTCTAAAGTAAAGGACACAGTCTAGACACTGATGGAGCAGTGAGAGGAGAATCGATTGAAGCATACAAGAGCAATTTCACATCCTGGTGTGCAGTGTTAGAAGGAGTGTCTGTGTCACCGTAGCCAGTGGGCGTCTTGAGTGGGTTCTTGTGGATGGAATAGATGATTAAGCAGCAAAACTGTGATTTTTGTTGTAATTTTACTGTTATTGTTCCCCGCTTGATTCCCTTTGAATCTCCATTTCATTTTGTATAATGTCTTCCAATTTCATCTCATGTCATGTGGACATTATAGACACTTAAGGTGTTGTGTGATAAAGGAGATGTTTGAGTTTGAGTCTGCTGTGTAAAACCGAGCCTCATTGTTGTGACCATTCACATTTATCTGTCCTATTTAAGAGATGCATTTCCCAGTCTTGAGCTCATCCTTAATCTCATGTACAAATGTAATTTCACCTCTAAAGCATGTCTCTAACTACAAGGCTGTCGTTGTCTCTCACATCCATCGTGTGTGCTCAGGATGAGCTCCAGAAGCTGCAGCTTTGAAGTAAATCACAAAATGTACAGCGTGCTACGTGACGGCTAGTGGGTGAAAAGAGCCTCTGAAATAGACCCCGCTGTTGTGAACAAATCATCAATGCAGCAGACATACACAGTAATTTTGTGGTCACCGGGGTTCTGATTCTAATGATCCGAAGCTGTGGTGTGGTAGTTTTGCCACAAATTATCTCTAAGCACAAGGAGTGGGCGTGAACCCCATAGAGTCCCATTCATACAGGAGCTGTCTGATCTCAGAGATGGATCGGTCTGTTTTCATGTTTTCTTCTTCCTCTTCTGTCCGATTTCTCATTCTTAAAGAATGTATTGGATTCGTATTCTCTTTTTGGGGATGAGGATAGTGAAACTGTTGTGTCATTATTCCAGCCCACATGCTTCAGCCTTTCTTCCATAATAATTCATAACATAATGACATCCACAGTACAGAAAGTTGAATTATGTTATTCATCAGAAATAATGGGAATTTACATTTATTCTGAGAAGCGTACAGCAGTTCTTCAGTGTAAATGTTTTGCCTCCCATCCAGGGGCCCGTTCCAGACAGCAGGTTTAATGAAAAACCTGTTAATCCTGAAATGAGTAAAACTCTGGTGTCTTTACTAGTGTTTTCACAGAAAGTGACAGAGAATAACCAAATGTCTTAGAGAGTCTAGTGGGTAGATTTTCATTGAACTAACCTCACACTGTGTCCCTGCAGTGTGCCAGTTGGTGGTGAACGTCAGTTCACTTCAGGTTTGACATGGCTCATATTTAGCATGCTAATTTATTTAGCCCTGAGGTTATAAACAGCCAGTCTGAAGAGTGAAGAAGAGAAACAATGTTGGCAAGGCAGGCAACAGCAGTGTAAAGTATAACTGCATCCACCTCTGCTGACAGCTCTGATCACGGAAAGGACGTCGAAAATTAGTCTGATCAAAGGCCCATATATTGGTGTGTGTGTGTGTGTGTGTGTGTGTGTGTGTGTGTGTGCGCGCGCACAAGACGAAAACATGAAAGTGAGCTCTACCTGATGTGGTGAAGGTAGGAGGCCGCTGGATTAAAGGTTTATCTGTATGTAGACAGATGTGATGAAGAGGGAGCAGAGAGCCGTCAGGTTGAGTGACGACAGGAAGGAGAGTGATGGAGAGGGGGGAACAGAGTGTAAACTGGATATGATGAGGGCATCAGCCTATCACAGCACAGGTCCTTCTCAATGACCGCACAGGAAGGAGTAGGGCTTGTAGAGAGATGAGGATTTAAAATGGATTTGAGTAATGAAATATGTGCCTGCGGTGAATGAAAGACAAATAAAGGAGTGAATTAAACTCCTTACTGCTGCAGCTGAATAATGGCATCGGCATGAGCAGAAAATGCATTAAAAACTGCAAACCCACGGTTCATTATCACTTAGTGAATTTTCTATAAGGACTACAGCATAAATCCTATATTTTTCATCTTTGAAGTTGAGAGCTTACTTTTAAATTGGAACAGGGTGGTTGATGTTATTGTTAAGAAAAACCTTGAATGCATAGTAGCCATTAGCAGCCTTCACCACAGGAAGTTACCATGACCATGAAAGTGAATCGGATAAGGGTCTGCGGTCGTGCCTCGTCGATGTTTTCTTACATTAGATCTACTGCTTAATGATTAATAGAGTCTTATCTGGAAGAAGCCTCTGTTTTCACTTAATGCAGAAACGGAGACAAAATGATTGGAAATGTGCTTGATAAGAGGCCAGCAGGGTCATGCATGGACTGCTAGGAGCTCGTTATGTTCCTGCTTCATTTGTAACTTTCAAGTGGTTCTGCCACATAATTGGTGCTTGGTGATTAATTGGTCACCTTTGAATCCTGTTTCTCCAGCCATCCGAAGCAATGGTAGAAGAAGCACAAAATACAGCTGCAGTTGTCTGCCAGCCAGGGTTGGAAGTTATGATTTCATCCTCGTCATTGTCCTGTTTTTGAAGTGCCCACACTTCAGCTTTAATCAGACAGCAGATTCATTCCACTGCAGTATTCCTGCTTCGCTATTTTGCCGCATTTTTAATCTATTACTTATTAAGGGTGTGTTTTTCCGTCTTACATGCCATTCGTCTGATTATTGAAGGAAGATGAGGTTTATAGAAAAAGAACCTTAATGTTTCTATTTGTGATTTGTAATAGTGTGATATTTGTGATTTGTGGAGTTTATTCTTGTTTTACACCAGCCTAAACAAACCCTGACTGATTATTATTTCCTTCATTACAACACTGTTCCTGTTCCTGTTCCTGCTGCATCAGCCCCAGCTGAGCTGATCAATGCTGAACTGTAGATCAGTTAAACATATGTGAAACATGTTAAAATCCATCATTCAGTGATGAAAATTTCGAACACGTCATGATTCCCAAGGGGAGTCTTGACACGTTTCAGCACTTCAGGAAGTGTTGTTGAAATCCATAGAGAAAAAACAAATCCAAATTCTTAGACAAACTCATTTAAACACAATAGTTACATGTTTATGACAACTGGCCGATGGGTGAGTAGATACAAGATACTAGATACTAGAATTCTTTAAGAAATACATATGAGCTGATTTAGCTGACTGGTCAAACAGACCAATGCTAATCACCACGTACTGTCCCTGTTAAATGATTTCATCGGGGAAGGAAGGAATCTACGTTGACTCCAGGGGCCGACCTTACTCTGTGGACTACATATAAAGCTGCACTAATATATTCCCATAGGAAGGTTTCCCACGGTATAATTTATGGACGGCTGCAGCTACCCTTTTAGTGCACTTATAAACATGAGCACACATAAATACTCATCTACACACATTATTACCTTGAGAGAGAGTCAATAGTTGTATTCAGGGACGAATAATTATAGATGGCATTAAATTTCCAGGTGCAAGCAGTGTTCGGCCGAGAGGGTTTGCTTCCTTCACATTTGACCCGACATCACCTGGCAGCATAGTTTGTTTCTCCAGCAGCTCTGCACACGGATCACATGTGACAGATCAGATTGTTCCTGGCTGTGTGGAAAAGACGCGTAGACCGCAGATGTCGGAACATACACGAGTTTCACTTCAGCCTCATGTCACACATGCAGGTACCTTAGCCGCAGGGACACACAGTGGTTGTAAGTACAACGTGCCGATGGTTTGCATGAGTAAACAGCCCTCAGAGATGTACATGTTGTGTATTTATGATGGAGTGAAGTACTGCTGCTCCAATGAAAGACATGGTTGGTTGAGTTCAAGCGAATGACTGAATAATCTCCTGGGCTTTGAGACATTATAATTGGTTTCTCAAAGACCGTCCAGGGAGGAAGCATGGTGGTGAACTCCCTCTCAGAGAGAAGGCTTCTCATTTATGTGCCTGAGCAGTGTCAGTGCTCCTTGGCAGAGATTCTCCACGTCTTTGAAACGCAAATGAACGCTGCGGTTTGAATGAATATATCCTTGTTCGTTCTTTTGAACGTGGCGAGTGCTGTCTGGTGCGATGTTTCAAAATTTCCCATCGGTGCTCAGGTTGGATGAAGGTCATTCGGTAGCATATGGCAATGTTCTTTTGTAAAGATTCAAAGTGCTGCAGGATGGTGATCGGCAAGGCTGCTTCATTGAGGTTCGCTTAGTGCCTCTTGTTATTCTGGCGCATTCCACCACTGAATACTGTACAGAGCTGGAGGTGGAGAGCAGAGGAGAGACTGGTGGAACGGGCAGAGCAAAGGATGGCATGCAGAGATTGCTGCAGACAATGTGATGTGATGGTGGATAACGGGAAGGAGGGGGAGGTGAGGTCTGCTCTCTCAGGGTTATCAGGTTAAGTATGTCCACTATCGCCATGGTGACAACATGGTAACGGCCAGGTGTTCAACCAGGAAGAGGTGAAACTTTTCATGTGTAGATGGATTTCCCTCCTATTCTTCGTTGTTTCAGTCTCTGTGTTTCCCTTATGTATGTTCACCGCACATTTGACAGAATGTCTAATTTCACAGTTCATCACTGTGTGTTTATGTGATGTTTTACGTTTGTTTGTGTGTTTCTGAATGAAAGTGACAAACGAGGATCAGACGGCATAATTTACACAACTAATACATTTGATGGATGAATTAGATTAATAAGATAAAG
>JBBMJM010118932.1:0-14527 GCA_037832705.1 Centriscus cristatus
TTTGAAATCACCTCGGCAATATCCACAAAAGGGCTCAGATTTATTCCAAGCTTAACAAACAAAACAATGAAAGAAACTAATCTGGGCCTTCTGTCCCAGTGGTGTTAATTTCAGAAAAAAAGACAAACCCAAGGAAATTAACAATCACTATGGTAAGATTTATTTTTTACATCAAGTTGGTTGTGGGGATAAAAACTAGAATTGCTACCTCTGCATTAAGAAAACTTTTCTAAAACGTGTCAAAAATCAGCTATGAGCACCCCAGAGCTTTTCTGTTCAAATAAATCAGCCAAATGTCACAAATTGACGCCACGCTACAAGTGTTTCAGTTCCTAAAGAATTTCAGCCATGTTTGCCAAATGCTAAAAAGGATCCATCATGAAGTTAGTGTCAACTTCTGACCAGCCTCGCTTAAGATGGATTAACTTTTAAAGTGGACCAGCTATTCTCAGGTGGCATTCTTTGTGTAGAAATCTTTGCGAGGTGCAGATGAAGGAAACAAGCGAGGTATCACTATGTCTAAAGTAGACTATCCGATATTTGTTTTGGCCAACTCCAACGCCCCTGTGGGTGTTGAGGCAAAAGTACAAGAGTGAAGTCAAGTACATTCCATATTTTAGAGAGTCGATATCAAAATGTATGAAAGTTGTACCCAAACTCCCCTGCCAACGGTTTAATCCAGAGTCTTCAAACTGCCTCTCCATTCTGCGGTGCTCAAAGGGACTGTCAACAGGGTTTAACACATCAGCGCTGCAGCCACAATCCCATCTCACACACTTCTCGTATCCAGCAAATGCAGAATCAGGCTGATGATTCACTTTATCTTTCATGTTGCTCCTGAACTTGCAGTTGCAGAGTCCTTAGCTCCAATTTCAAGGTTCCCTGTGTGGATGCTTATCATGGAGGCGATTAGAAATGAAGAGCTCTGTCAGTGATAGGGTTGGAGCCCCCGAGTTCTTGCCTTGAGGCTGCCAAGCTCTCTTAGCTTCTCAGTACCAGATGGCAGGTTAAACTGCCGCTGCTGCCAACGCTGCTGATGCTCACAGGGCTCTTCCACACAAGCTATTGTGCTTTTCTTCAAGTGGAATACATTTTAGCGCAACTCCAATGCGGCTGTCGCAATCCATTTGCTGAGCATCTGCAAGTCAAACAATCAGGACGAGAATAAACTACATGCTCCGGAGACTTAGGACAAGTGATGAGCCCCAAAAAAAGAACCGTTATTACATCAATAGTTTAGACATGAGCCCAGCAGATGGTGTGCTGGAGTAATACCACCAAACTAATAGGAAAGGATTGTTGAGGCTAAACACAGCTTTTGCAACATTGCTCTTCGCACATATGGATTACCAAAGACTTTCTGATTTAGATGGATTTTTACATGTCATGGATTTAAAAACAAAAAATAATAATAAAAATCAAGGCTCAGTGAACTGCCGTGGGGAATCGGGACAAAAAAAAAAGAAAAACATACAGTTGGTGCACTTTGACATGACTGTGTCAAACCAATTTGTTGTGATGTAAATCACAGGAGACTAAGCTGGTCGTGAAAGTCATGTAACTTTGAAATCCGTGACCAACAACTGACCAGGCTCCATGGTGAGACAGGGCAGCTCATTCTGCTGAGGCTGAGACAAACCAAGAATCCTTTATGAGGCAGTTCCACCCTCTGCCAGTCACAGGGGACTGTGTAACCAATAATCTAAATTTAGTCCCTCATTGAGGTGTCTGGTTCCACTCAACATGTCCAGTTCACCATCATACTGCCACCTTTTTCCCCTTCCCCTCCTTGACAGCCCCTGCCAGAAGAATTCCACTTCATAACCACAAACTGTGGCACACAAACCAATTAACATTTCAGATTTTCCAAAGCTGCTGAGTCGCAGGATGCTGTACAGTAGTCTCCTCTGTATGCAACCTTAATTTATTCTTCAGAAATATCATCATATGCCACAGAGGGCTGAAATATTTAGGCTCCTTCTCAAGCACTCCATGAGCAACCTTTAAATCTCTGACAGATGCAAGTGAACTGCCCCCCTCCTCCTTGGAACCATTAGAGGCAATCTAAAAGATGCCAACTGATCACACAGGAGGAGCACAGTGTGGAGGTAAATGGCTGTTGCAAGGCCTGATGGACCTCTTTGGTCATTCAGACCCTGTGCACTCAGTTTGATTCAAAGCGTGTTTGTGCTTCTAGATGAAAACCAATTAGGGGAGAAGACATCTGATCCATTTTGTTTGCGCAAGAGCCACAAAACTTTGAAAGCGATGCTAAAACGTCCCAACATGAAAGGCGAGACGCTCAACAAAAGCACAAGTAGAAACAAACAGGCAGTGTGCTGGAAGTCAACGATACGCTTCATTTTGTGACAGAGATAAGTGAGAGGTGTCAAAAAGCCGGCGATAAGACACAAGCTTCTGGCTGCAAACAGCAAAAATAATCCAACGAGATTAATCCTTGAAAAAGTTGTTGCTTTAATGTGATTAAGTGGTGTATCAGGAGGGAACACAAAGGATGGGGGACAACTGGGGTTATGGGGAGCTCAGACTGCGGAATGAATCAGATTGAGCAGGTTAACACAGCAGATCAAACAGAATCCTTGTTAATTGGAGCCTCGGAGACCACAGGGCAACAAAAGGAGAGAGAGAAAAAACTATCAAATGGAAGGAAACCAGACAGTTTAAGTCAGATCTTAGACAGATCAACTCCCTGGTATCTACACGATCGACCTACAGACTGACGGTTCTGCTTCAACATCGTCCAAACAGCCTCGACAGCACGAGAACGTTCAAGCACAGTCGAACTTGAAAACGGTTTGTCAATGAAGACAAGTGACGTTCAAATACGCGGATCATCCTACAGTTCACATAACACGTCGCGGGGAACAAAACAACGGACCGAACAATCATTTCTTCTTCTACCCTCCTTCTCTTCTTCAACTAGAAGAAGAAACGTCTCATCTTACTCTTAGAACTTCTATCAGACATGCAGATGAGCGATCAAGTGTGTCGAGGATGAAGAAGTCCTCCGCCGGCCGCGGTTCACTCATTCACGCCGGAGCCTCGGTGTATGTGTGTGTGTGTTAATGAATGTGTCTCGATGTGTGTGTGCGCGCAGATTCCAGCTCCGGTAACATGACGAAAAGATGGTCAAACTTGTACCTGTGTACTGCAAGAGAAACATTGTCCACAGAAGGCGGTCGGACAGTAAATCCTCGGCCGGGCTCGTCGCTCCGTCGGTCCGCTCTGCTCCGCGGGCTGGACCGCAGTGACAGCAGCCAGACGAACGGGACCTTTTGGTGACGGCAGGCGATCCCGCCCTCACGACGACTGCTGGAGCTGAATAGCAGTTCCTCTGCTCTGCCTTCGCTAACTAAACCTGCTCCTCTCCTCCCCTTCCCCTCCCGAACAGAAGAGCCGGAGCGCCGGTGAACCGACGCCTGGATGTTGTTTCCGCCCCTGTGGCAGATCACTACACCCTCCGCTGAAAACGGACGTTACTGTTGCATCCTCGGAAGGGTAGGTCAAAAACGAGCCAGAGAGAGAGAGAGAGTGGGGGAAGAAAAGAAAATAAGAAAGAAAAAAAAAAGAGAGAAACGAAACACCGCGAAGGTCCGAAACTTTTGACAACTGTTGTGTTGAGGTGTCATTCCGCGACTTGCCAGTTGGAGGAGGAGAAGCGTGGAGATGGATGATCAGTGGAAGCAGAGCTGAGCATGTAGACGGTGATGGAAAGCATTCCTGTCATCTCCCTGGCTCAAAATACTCTGTGGACAAAAGTAAATATAGCAAAAGAGAACTTCACATCACATATGTGAGGGATTCTGCTGGGTAATTGCAGCGGCGGTCTCCTGAAGACCTCGGTGAGGAGAATGGCCTTGCAATGATGACTAATGACTTGGATTTATTTTCCCACTTGACACACACGCACCGTTTCCTAATGGTACCTGTCAGCTGGATATTGCAATACTGTGTTCCAGTTGTCAGCAATACATAACTGAACATTGTGAAATAAAAGATTAATTCGACCACGAGACCCACAGGGCATCGTTATGTGTCTGTGTACAGAATGGACCCGATTGCAGACATTAGCCACACCAGACTGCCTCATCCCAACAACAACAACAGCAACAACAACAATAATAAACAACTGACAATAAATTTTGTCCTTGTCACTCTGGCCAATCACCAATAGGTTATCATCAGTAACAATTACCCTGCTGTCTTAGGAAAACAACAGGACGTGAGTCGTGGAGGTGGCACAGCTGGGACTAAATATGGTATGTAACGTTCCAATTTGAATACATGAAATGTATCACTATGCTGTGGTCAGAAGAGTCATTTATCCATGAGCTCACTTCGGTCCAAGTTCTGGAGAAGACATCAACATCACATGCACAATATTTATAACACCAGCCATGTGCTTACTTTATGTCTGTGAAAATGAAAAGTATCTCTGCCAGGATATCAAATATACACAGTGAGCGTTCAAATACAAGGATGTTCCATCAACGCAGTGATACAGTCATAAATGCACACATGGCTAAAATTGAGGTTGGGTAGGTCAAGTCAAACGGGCTCGGGCCAGTTTAGAAGATTTCTGCAAGGTCAAATTACCTTCTCCTCTGCTGCACCAGTAAGTCAGTTTCCACCACCATCACAAACTCATTTCATAGGTAAATAAAAGTATTTACCAAAGGCCAGAGTGATGTGCCTTCCCCCTCCTTCACATCTTAAAATTGCTCAGTTCCTGCAGCATTTATGGGAAGTCAGGAAAATAAAAAGGTCTGTGAAGCGCTAGGAGGTCCAGTCAGAGCTTCAGCTGATTTCCAAAAATGGACCTTCAAGCCGTTAATTTGAAATGTTGTTATCCAACAACTTGTGTAAAGACCTTAATTAAATATTGTCTTTACAATATTGTCTTAATAACGTGAACAGCTGGATTATTGCAGCTCATGTTAACCAGTAGCTGTTGGAGGACAGGACTTTATAGCTACAGTCTAATGAACATCACTTTCAGGGATTCTGACTTTTGTTTGTTGCATAATTTCAAAATAAAGAAATAAATTGGATAGACTGAATAGCCATTGTGAGGAAAAGCTGCATTATTCATGCCACGTCACATAGAGAATACCTGGACACACTTCAGAAACACAAACAATAATTCAAGGACCTGCCATTTGGTCACATTTGGACGAGCCGAGCCTTTGGATAATAATAATAATGGCTGGGCAAGGCTGGACAAAGCTGCATTCGGTACATTCTCTGTGAGCGGCATTAGCTGAGGGAGAAATAAAAAATAAAGAGCGCGCACAAATCAACTTTAAAAGACACTGAGTGGAGCATTAGCAGACCCAAACACTATTATCAGGAGGTATTTATCATCTGCATTCTGGGACATTAAACGGACATCAACCAAATCACGTCTGATGTTTTCATCAGAGAGGCTTGAACGTGAATGCAGTGAATGTTTTGCAAGCAAAATTCAGTTCCTATTGTCAGCCGGTAGTAATGAGTCACAGCGAGTGCATGCTTTCATTCAATTTGGGTGTCCCTAAGGAATAATGTTCGTCTGATATCTTGATTTTACTTTAACAATGGTGTTCTCTTTGTTGGTCCGCTAAGTGCAGCAAAACATCCAAGTCAAACAGTAATTTGCCTCAGTGATTGAAGACAGACACCTTTTCTGCTTGCTTTAAACGGAATCGGCATGGGAAGGTGTGTGTCGGTGAGCTGTCCATCAAAGTGAGGTGAAAGAAGGACGTCTGGAGGAAAGAAATTCACCATTCCTCAAATTAGGTGGAAGAAAAAAAGATTTGAAAGAAGCTTATGTTTTAATAAATCATAAGTCCCGACCAAATGGCCTATCTTGGTTTCACACTGTACATAGAACAGTAGACCCACTTAAATCGAATCTTTTGCTCCGTTCACTTGTTTCCTGAACAGGGACCTCTGATCACCTGATGAATAATTCAATGCAATTGCAACTGCAGTGGTATTTGATGGCATTTATTTGGACATCAATGAATATTCCATTAAGTTTACTGGCCTCTGTGGAGAACCACGGTCACCACCGACAACTGTCCTGAGGATGACAAGCATCTCTTTCTTCTTCTTCTTTTTATCTTTGCCCTCTATTGACCATAATCCTTCTATTTCTAATTACCCACCCTTTCCTCTCCTCTTCCATCCGTACCCCTCATCCCTGCTCCCTGACTGATGGTTAGCAGATGATCATGTGGACAGGAAAGGTTGAGGTGACTCCCCAGCTTAAGTCACACCTCATTAACTGAGCTTCACAGCAGCCCACGCACTGTTGTGTTCCTACTTGCATTTAATGAGTTGTGGAGGAGTGACAAGGCACTGTAAAACGTAACTGGAGCTAATGCGTTTCAAGTTGCAGAACAATGTTTGTAGCCATCATGATGTCAGAGAGGGGAGTTAATGTTGGCTCCTCGGTGATGGCAGCATCTGTTCTGGAAACTGGATTAGGATGAATCCAAAAGGAGGGCAGTGCTATCTCAAGAGATTTTTCTTTCCATGAATATTGATGGAAATGGGTCTCAAGCAAAGTGCAAAACAGCTGCGAACCCTCTGTTCCGTGGAAATGTTGCTAACGGCACTTGCTGCCCCATCATCAATCAGACCCAGAGAAACCCTCAAATACCAGTCGTACAATCATCAATTTTCCAACGAGAAGCAAGTCGTTTGTGCTACAACATTATCACACTGCTTTATAATGCTGCAAGCCCTGTGGTACACGCCAGAACAGTGTGCGCAAGTGGGCACTCGTGTTGGCTGTACTTTCAGAAAGCCTGTTGCATTTCCTGGCACCAACTAGATTATCAGTCTCACAAGGGTGTAAAACATAACATTACCAAGACAACAGGTAGAGTCATTTTTAAGTCTTTTTTTTTTATTGCGCTTGAGGTAGACATTTGACACCTCCATGTTTCATGAAAACATCCTGGCATCATCATCAAGGGATAGCTGGATACTGGAATACACGAACTGCACACAACGTTTGTGAATACAATCCTGACTAATCTACTCAGGCATCCGCTTGAAAATTGCATACGCATAGTAAAAAAGAGTCTACCTCTGAAATCATTATGTCTATTTGAATATTTGTAATAAAGCAAAGGTAGAGACAACTACAGTTGGCCGAAGCACGTTATTTCTGGCTGATGCTTTGATGTGAAGAGTTTTACATTAATTATGACAGTGGTAGAGGCAGAAATGTGGCAAGAGAGTTGACCCAGTGGCACTACACTGGTTTTGATATTTGATACTTTATTTAGTTGGTGTTTGGGGCATGACTTGGGGCAAAATTACTTTTATTCTTGTAGCCCAAGGTCTGCTTTTTAACTTCATGTTCAGCATTACTATATTCTTTTAATTAGTTCATTGTTTCACACTATTTGTTCCTCTTAAGTATGAAAGTCCCCCAATGTGAGGATGTTTATCAGGTTTAAAAAAAAAAAATCTGACCATGTTATTTCTCGCCCATATCTGTGAAAATGTATCCAGAAAATCGTTATACAGCGCAACCACACATATCCTGTGATCAACCACGTCGTTCCTAAGAAGCCGAAGGTAATTTGTCAGAGCTAAATCAGACGGTCGAGTGACTTGTGGAAAAGAACAAGGCCATGTTCATCCAAATAATGGCAGTAAAACATTCTCCGATCCGCATGCAGAAGAATACACCTGCTGCACAACACAAACGGGAGGACGGATCAATGGTGTCAAGACATTCTGAAATTAGCAGTATCTAGTATCTGCAGGATTGAGGCCCCACTGGTAGACACAAAGAAAGACCTTGAACATCAGAGGAGCCCGTGGGAGGATGACAAGTCTCTCCAGGCGAGACACCATGAATGAATGAACACATTTAATTCAATTAACAGAAACAGAATTTGGCATTGTAATTCATATGATTCTAAAAACCTCCACAGGAAGAATCAGCCATCAAACACGAAGCGCAGTAATTGTTGATGGAATGTAAAATATCATTTATGACGCTTGGTGTTTGCAGGCTTTCACTCTTGTTAACAATAACAACCAATGCACCAATCAGACAATAGATAGATGTACTATTTATAAACATCTAAACATTCCATTTATTGGATATTGTTTATGTGGGACTATGGAATTAAGTCAAAGTCTAAGTCAAATTGAACATGGCAGAATTATTTTTCATAGGAATTAGATTTATCTTATTTCCTGGAAATGATAACAAATCAAACCATGAGGCCAATATTTTGTTTCCAAGCACAATGACTGAATGCATTATTACATCTCTTCCTCCTGCAAATCAACCATGCAGCGCGTGTTGCCGTGTGCAGAATTTGATGAGTTTGTTCTGTTCTGAGCCTCCGGGAAGGACTAAAGCAAACAATCTACAATTTCTTTTGTCATAGTTTCCATAAATACAATTCATTTGATGTATAAAGAGTGAGACAAACCGAGTGCAAACATTTTTACTGTCTCACAGTCCGACACCAACCGAAGGCAGAGAAAACCAAAACACATACTCCCAGACACTATGCAGTGAGGGGTGATAAAAGCATGAGGATACAACAGGGAGAGCAGATCAGACAAGCAGGAGGGAGGGAGAAAGGCCACATATCAGACAGAACATTCATTATCACTAGACTGACCTGCATATTGCACTGTGTAAGAGTAATGGGAGAGGACACACTCATTGGCTCAAGGCCAGTGGAAAAAGGTTCCTTTCATTCCTCTTCTGTCCTGTGTCTGAAGGAGTGTGCCAGTTTCCTCCTGTGCTTAGTTTTCATTCCTGGACAATGTACTGTAGAATGATTGTTTCTAAAGTATCCCAGAGTCACTGTAATAGTGTGCTAATTTAATGCACAGTGAAAAGCTGATATGCTGCAGTTTCTCTGAAGAAAATGACTTAACTGCCCATTGTCCACAATACAAGGCCTATTACGCAGTGATTCTTAATACAAGGCTGTAACAAGGGAAAACTGTAGAGCAGTGTGGGAGCATTCAAGCCACGGCACAGAACACACTGTGTATTCCTGCAGAGGAAAGGTTCTGACGAGGTTCTGTACGTCTATGTCAGTAAATCAAGTTCTGGATCGATAAACCGTATTTACAGATTGTGATGAATGGAAATATGCTCCTTATTAATTCACTGAAGAAACAAGGGATTGGGAACTGGTTGGGTGCTTAAAAACAGCAGGTCCGGATCACACTCAATACCTTTAGAACATCTCAGAGACGTTGATGACAGCTTTGTTCACCACACCCTATGAGGGAATGAAGGTTATGCATCCAGCTATACACCCAGCATGGAGACTTCTTGGATGGTATCGTATTAGCAGTTGAGCCACATTGAACTTTCTGCTAATGCAGGATGCACCCGCACCCCCGCTCTATCAACTATGTATCCACTGCACTTCCCATCATGGGGCGATTGCCTGACTGAAAACTAAAAACTACACAAGACAAACACACACCCCCAGCCTCTTACCTGCAACTCTGCTTGATCTATAGTCTTGGTACATCCTAGAAATCCCAGTAGGGTGTCAGCTTCTTTGCAAGTCTATTTCAGAAAACAAAAACAAGGGTTACAAAGGTCAGATGATTATTTTTCTCCACTGTTTACAAAAAGAACAATACAGGAGAAAAGTATCGTAACAATCACCACTGCCCAACCCAACTCTTCATTGTGTCGTCACTCAAGGACTCTCAGCGCAGCTACCAAAGGCCAATGGAAAGGTGTCTTGAGTAAAGAGTGAAAATTGAGGAGACTGTAATTCATCCTTTGTCAGGAGCCATGTCCTTCCTGCTTCATGGTGCAGAGGTTCATCTGAGTCAGAGAAGGCTCTGAGGCACGGGAGGGTCCCATTGACGGCACTATTAGCACTCAAACAGGGAGATTAGAATGGAGGAAATACAAGGATGCACAGAGAAATTCTGTAATGCATTTCATTCTGCCGAGAGCGCCCTGGGGGTGCCGTGATGACCAGAGTAATTGGCTTTCTCCAGCTATGATAATCTGCATCAGTCATGCCATGCCAACACACTCTCAGGCCACTGAGAAGGTCACAGTGATCCCCACACACCGCACTGCACTCTGCTAACAGCAGACCCGGAATTCTTACAGAGGAAACCGAGAACACTTTTTTCTTCAAGCATCTGATTATACCTAGAATTTAAGAGTTTTGACTCATCAAACACTTCTAATCAAAGACATTAGTATCCGTCGAGGTCTGTGTGTATCATGGACAACGCTCCTCTGTATGTATCTGAAGCTAACCGTTATATGAGCGATCAGTTTACAGAATGATTGTTATGTAAATTTACATAAATATAAACACATATTCATGACAATGACTATGTAATATTCATTAACTGCTTCACTGAGAGATCTGTGACCTGTACTGCAAGCAGCCAGCAGGGGAAGATGCAAATATTTTTGCGATTGTTTGGTGAAATACATTTATGTTTCAATACTTTTGTTTTTGACTTTACTCATTTTCATCAATGTCCTCAAAAACACAGCTGACGTTCCATGACCATTCATGTGACAAAGGGAGAGAATTTGACGATGTTGGATGAAACCTGGGAACACAGTATTCTACGGGAATGCTCATTTGTGATTGTAATCAATGTTCAATTGTTTCCGTTTTTCTCATGGGTGCAATGTGGAGAAACAATGTAGCCTTGAATAAAAGAGCATTCGGAAATTGGGGATTACAAAATTATAATTAAAATACTGGCTTGTGTTCCGATAGGGATTCTTGAAGCTATTTTCAAAAATACTCCATGATGGTTTAAAAAAACAAACAAGTTAATTCAATCACATGACTGACTGAAGGCCTCGATTAGTACATCGTGACTCGGTGAGAGTCCTGTTAATGTTAAAAAAAAAAAAAACTGATAAATGGATATTGTCTTTTAAAGCTTTATGTAAATTAAATGTATTATATTTATCGTATGCACGTATGCAGGAATAAATAAATGCAGGAATCATGAATCTTCATCTTGTAGGTATGTTTTCTTTAATGCTAAAACAGTAGCAGCAGTACAACAGACTGACGAAGAAACTGGAATTTATATTATGACCTTGAAACTGCATGTAGCAGTTAACAGTTAAATAAAACCGCTAAAAGTGTAAGTGGAACATTTACAACATCATTGACTTACCTGTTATAAGTCAACACCTGTTACCAAATACAACTTAAAGTATGCTGCTAAATGGTTCTTGACCACACAACATTCACTGCTAAATCAGTGGTAAAAACAAAAGGATCAGCTACTGTTACATGTTTTTCTGGAGAGGGAAAAGACGAAAGAAGAAGAAGACTGTTCCATGTTTTTGTATTTTCATATATTTTCCCACGCAGCTGAGTGCATTAGTCAGCATGATGAATGAATGAGGTGGCACCGGCCATGATTAAAGGATCCGCCTCACTTGGAAGAGGCCAGTAGGAGTCAACTGGCCCCTTCGTGATGGAGAAGGAAGATACCCCATCTTACCCCCAATAGGCCCATTCATCTTCTGTCTCCACAGCAAGGAGAAGGTAGGATGGGAAGGCACAAACTAAAAATTCCCAGCACTGGATTAATCATACCAACTTCACGAGAACTGATCGGTACTTCACAGGCAGCTCCTGTGTACCATTTTTTCCCCTGTAGTTGTCATTCAGCCTGCATCCTTATCTTTGTGATGAAGTGCCTTATCTTTTCACACAGAGGAAGTGAAAGTGGGGCTTTACTTTTGAATGTCTAAAAAAAAAAAATAAATCATAGAACATCCACGATCATGGTTTAAAAAAATGTAAAATAATTTTTTTTAAAAACATAGTAGTGTAAATACACATTTAGACCCCAAGTACAGTCCTGCTGTAGTTTTCTAATGAAGCCATGATTTTCCTGTTTTCCTACACATTATAACACAGCAGTACTGAGTTGCAGAACCCCAAATGAAATGGTCAGTGATATGTTGGTTATACATGTTAACATAATCTCAAACAGATAGTGACGAGCTTCAAAACAGCTTCAAAACAAGTGTTTAAAAAGTACTGGCATTAACTCTGAGTAGGTGAAAGAAACGGTACGGCAGCAGGTGCTATAAATCATCCATGTACCATTTCCTCCAACTGACAGCTGGCTTGTGTTGATATTACTACACATTCAACAATAGACATATCACATGACAAAACACAGGTACGAGGAAGACAGAATGTTGCAAGAAAGTGGAAGAAAGCCAGGGGCAGGGAGGGAAAACCTTTCACTGCTCATCACAAACAACAGTCAAAGACAAAGGACCGAGTGGAGCGCATCCGTAACATCCGTGTGTCTGGGTCTCAGTCGTGAAATTGCTTCCACAGAGTTAACTACATCTGCATGACCAGCAAAAGAACATATTTCATTGAGTGTAAAGCAAGTGTGTACACATTTAATTCTACATGTCGCAAATTACCACTTGCATCCTGATGTTGACATAGTGGTATTATATGAAATCATCTACCTGGGATGAACCTGGGATGAAGGAAACCGTTTTACATGGATCTTAAAATATAAATAAAGGAACGTATGAGTCTCGCTGATGGATACATGCCAGTCTCTGGGCCACAAAACTCACTTTAGTTAAGAGAAAACATTTTACTGACTGAACTTTTTCTAAGGCGGTCTTGGGAGAGGCTTTCACTCTGTAATTTATGAGTGGGCTGGGGGCCAATGTGTGTTGTTTCACAGCCAGAGCCACGTGCTCTCTTTACATCCACAGCCAGTGAGGAGAGTGGGGAAAAAAACGATCCCCTTCTCCTGCCCAGGACATCATCTGCTGGTAAAAAAAAAATAAAAAAAGTCATGGTGCTACAGAAAGGGGGGGGGGTCTGTGGAAAAAATACATTCAAGAATTAGCCATGAAAATGTTCAGAGTAACTGCATGATTAAGAGGAGTGCTAATGAACAAAAACTATGTTTAAAACGTCATGTTAATCATCATCCATAGATACTTTATTTTTATCTAATGAGAGAAATTCACAAATTCACATCTCTAGCCGAGCCGCGGTCCAGTAAAAGTCGAGGCGTTCCTGCCTATTCTGTCCCTGTGGAACTTGTATAGGGGCAGTATTCCCTAATTCCCTAATGTTTAACTGCAATTAGAATAAATGGTTTACTGGGTGCATTCCTGCACTGTGTTAAGTGGAGTTAAGTGTTATTCTGAAAAAGGCCAGGAGTGTCTCGGCTTCCACATACTTGGTAAATAATGGTTTCAAAAGGCAGTCTTGCATGTGAAGGGGTAGATGGAGCTCATCTCTCCATGTCACAAGCACTTACATCAGACTGGTAAGGTGGGCGAGCAGACGAAAGCGTGTGTGTAAAACTGAAAGGATGGGACAGGGAGGCCAGTACCTCCACCGGAGGCTGTTAACGCCGATGCATGACCCCAGACAAACTGAGATACAATGAGGTATGAAAATAGTAGTTATACTTAATGAAAACATAACCATGACCAGTATTCCCCACGATGACAGCCAGGATGACTTTCATCTACGGCAGCGGATCCTACAAATTTGCTGCTCCAGATGAAACAGAAAAAGCTCTACACCTCCTGTCTGGTAGGTTTTTCAGTGGTATAACATGTTAACAGTATAAAGGACACAAGGAAATTATCAAAAGGCCATATTCTGTTTCTGCTCGTGCCAGCTCATGGACTAGACGAGTGCCGTTCCATAGCCCCTCTACGTTTCAAACCAAGAGATGAAACATTCAAAGTCTTTTGTTGATTGTTGCTTAAAATGCCTATGTTTTATTCTGCACACAATTAAAGGAAACCCAAAGTGGCCTGTCACTTACAATAATGACATAGTATTTTCAATTCTCTTTCTCAGGCATACGCAGTCGTCCTCCTGCTCCCCGGCCCAGACAGAGCAGAGCCTCTGAGAGCTCTGAGGCAGGCTCTTCTCCCAACTGCTAATTACCGTGTCTCAACACACGACTCAGATAAGAGCTGCTTAGACATAAGCACACTGGTGGTGTTGTAAAGAGGTTTCATATTGTAATGAGCACATTCACTGATGCAAATTGTGCATAAACACTGAGCAGAATAGCTAAGAAGCATCATGGTTTTATATTAAGTGTGCAGATTATATATAACAGTTTGCTGACATCCATGTTCCACAGCTCATTACTTTTAAAACTACATTATGACTGAGTCCAGTCTGTGAAGTCATACTTTGGCACATTGTCGCTTTGGAACCAACAAAAACTTCACATTCTTTCGAAAGACTTTTAGGATTCAATACGATAGATACTTTCTCTGCCTATTACAAATATTCAATGCCCATTCTAAAACTAATCATTTCTTATTGGCCATTCGTCACACATTCATTTTATGTATAATCTGCATGTTATTTATGTGCAATACATTACTAAAACAAACAGTAATATATACTGTGTGTGTATATATATATATGTGTGTGTGTGTGTGTGTGTGTGTGTGTGTGTGTGTGTGTGTGTGTGTTGTGCAGATGGCTCGACT
>JBBMJM010118943.1:0-14523 GCA_037832705.1 Centriscus cristatus
CAACACCCCATAATGACAATGTGAAAAAAGTCTTAAGGGGTTTTTTTTTTGCAAATATATTAAAAATAAAAAACTAAGAAATAACATGGACATACGGTAAGTATCCACAGTCTTCTCTCAATACTTTGTTGATGAACCTTTGGCAGCAATTACAGCCTCAAGTCTTTTTGAATATGATGCCACAAGCTTGTCACACCTATCTTTGGGCAGTTTTGCAGTTTTTTCAATATATTTGCAAAAAATCCCAAAAACTTTTTTCACAGTGTCATTATGGGGTATTGTGTGTAGAATTATTGAGGAAAAAATGCATCAAATCCATTTTGGATTAAGTCTGTAACATAAAAAGAAAGGTAAAAGAAAACACAGCCGTTCGCTGTACATTTTCTGTTATTTATGATGCCTGTATAATTTGGGAAACTCTTTTCATACCAGACCTGTTTATTGTGATTGTTTTCAACATGGTCAACACTCACCTGCACAAATGGTACTTATATGCAATGTATATTTCTGAAATCGTTATTTATAAGATGTGTTTTCTCTGAGACTTTTTGCATAAGAAATTTTGATGAAATCCTGTATAAAATTTCTATTAAAATGTGTTTTGTATATGACAGCACAAAATGACTGAGCAGTAGAGAGGGTTTTAAAGTCAAACAGTCCTGCAAAGTAGCAAGTACACAGCTAAAACTACTGAAATGGCTAAAAATATGGGTTACCACAAGCAAAGCCTCTGACATTGCACCCTAGAAAATAAAATGTAGCATAGCTACTAAAAACAATTTGCATGTTCAAAAAGGAAAGTATACGTACAGAAATTGAACAGCCAATTTAATACCCATGTTATTTCATAACAATATTAAGCCAGAACCTGGCTTAGTGTATGCTACGTGGTTTGAAGTTCCACTGCACTCACACGCATTACAATGGCGTTGAATGAATGCAGATTTTAACAGGTTCTTGATACTTATAACTGATTTACAATTCAGCTTTGATTGTTCAGGTCTCGTGTTCAGTGTATAAATCCATCCATAGCCAAACAGTACATCAGCGATTGTGTCCTGCTCCGTCTCCATTCCCTTGCTTGACAGTGACAAAAACGTACTCTAACTGTTTTGTGGAAAACCACCGACTGCACTACCGTCATCATAGTTTAATTGTCATCATCAATCTTGACAAAAAGAAATCCGCCAGCATCAGTGTTATGCTAGCATAAAGACTACAAATGTAGAAACAGTAAGCTCATCTGTCTTCCGATAACAAAATCTACTAGTATGCTGATGTATGTTGACGAAAAAACTGATAAAGTGCATGTTTCCTGTTTCTGTGTATTCAGTGATACTGACGGCCGCCCGTTTCCGTTTTTTTATGCTAAGCTAGGCTAATTGGACATGTGTTGTGTATCTCTCTCCCTCTCTCTCTCTCTTTCTCTATCAAACACAAACTTGACAAAAATGGCTGATTAGTTACTCTGGAAATGACTGTCCATACACCCAAACCAGACAGATCAGACGTAAGTCAGGAAGGAGGGCGCGTAGGGTGGAGGAGGATTATGGGTGGGAGGGAGGTGCTTCTTATGGCTGCAGGCCTGTGGGGCTAAATTTGAAGTTAGTTGGTCAGGGGCTTTCTGATGTGTAAGCAATCAATTCACTGGGGTGATTGGAGACCTTCTGGGGATGGTAATCTTTGACCTCCTCACTGCCCCTTGACCTGTGAGCCTGGCCGCCATAAACTGCTGACCGCCAAGACCAGACTGGTTAATGGAGTCGCTCGGCATGAACTTTGCACACGGATCCGTGCTGTCATACATGCACACACAAATAAACACACACATACAACAACTCCCCCTTGATCCATTGATATTGCATTCTCCACCTCCAGACCTCCACCGAAGCTCGATGGTCTGGATCAATAAGTGCCTGTTTAGTTTATAGGCAGTGGGGATATGTGCTTATATGTACCATGTCCTGCTGTCACTTTGATTTAGCTCAGGGGTCAAGCATGGGTCGCCATCACACATTTGTAAAATATTTTTCAACACTTGATATATCTTCCGTACATCTGCAATCGATTCAGTGCCTAAACACCAATACACAAGGGCGCACGCACGGCTGCTGCACTGAGGTATGATTTTAATTATTTCAGGGATACACTGTCACCAGTGGGTTCGGTCCCATCCATCAGTTCGCTTCAGATCGTTAAAGTGCTGATTTCACTTTATGACTTGTCAGTAAAATCATCATATTTACATGCTTACACTGAAAGTGACTTACAGCAGCACGTCCTCGCCACTTCCTCTGAATATTTGGCCCATTTGGTTCAAGGTTGTAGACAAATTGCAACAAGCACACAGGATTCAGCCATCCAGAGCGAAGGGCGAAAGTCTCCACTGTCATCGTTGTAAATGTCCATAATCATGTCTAAAACATAACGCACTGAGATCAAAATCAAACCTGATATACTCATTTTCACCAGATAAGCCGAACATCAAACTAAGATATTGTACATTATAGACAGAAGAAAACACAGTATGGTGAACATGTTGTTGTTGTTGTTAGTGGGAACAACTCACTAATGGAGATCCGACCATCATCCACGCTGCGAACACGTCTCTCAAACAAATACATCAGGCCAGGAAATGTTTCATTTCAGCTCAGCAGCCTCATGGCCAACTACTCCAAGAAGCGTCTGATAACCAGTCACCTTGGGAGACGTTTATCAAACCCTACCAGCATTTGACAGGTGGGTGGTGTTCCTTTTCCACTCTGCATACTTTTCAGTTATAGAATATCTCCAAGTCACACAACCCCATTGATAGGTGAGGGGTGTGTAAAGGGGACCAGTCAGCTATGTCATCAAGTTTCCCACTGGTGAAAAGTTTTCTTTATGTCTCTCTCTAGACCAGAGAACCCTGAGACCCGAGATAGCGGCAAATCTCTCATTCATCAGCTGACTGAAGTTATTCATGCCTGAACGTATTGATATGCAAACGAGATGGTTCAGCTGCAGGTCTTTATCCAGAGCGCGCTGGCTCGTCTACTGATACATTCTCTGTTGCTCACACAATGAGTCTCCTGTTAGCGGTCCATGTCCACATCTGGCTCCTCCAAGGGTGCATGGGATCCATTAAACCAAACCTGGATATAGAGATGGATGAGTGAATGCTGCTCCCTCAGATCATTTCACCCCTCATAAAAGTGAGTGGTGACCCCTGCGGAGGAGGTCAAGTGTCCTCAGTCAGGCGGGAAGAGAATGGCTGTTTCATGCCTGCCTGCCACTCTGCCCGCCTGCTGCCGGGCACCAGTCGGACATGAAACAGCTGGAGTACACAAGGAAATGGTCAGAATCTACGAGACTTTCCAGGTCATCACAAAGCAGTGCCTTCAGAATGTCAGCGTCCATAACAAATCATGGAAGCAAATGGATTCAACAAAATGTTACTTTGAAATTCCAAAGCCCTTTAACATTGTTTATTGGGCAAAGTCAGCCACTTATATGTTTGATCGGTGTTTGCGCGCCAACACATCTTTGATTGTTTTAAGAGTTTGCAATGTGATTTTCCGCGTCCACAAGCAGCTGGCAGCTCCGTGGGGCAGATTTACAATGGCACCAGATTTCATGCAAAAAAAATGAACGTCTATTCATGAACCACAGTACCAAAAATGTTGATCATTTCATGGCACTGGCTGAAATGTCAGAGAATAACAGACATTATTATAATTCATTCTGAGAGGGATGTGACTGTCAGAACCGCAATTTGTTGATATAATGTTGTAAAGAGAAACCACAAATGTCTGTGCGATATTCGGTGCTGATCCATCGTGTGGATGTTTGTAATATGTGGAGAACCAGTGGAAGAATGAGGAGAATCCTTTCACTCTCCTCGCCTTCTGAACATCCAAACAGCCAAATGTCCATCCAGCTACTTTACTGAAATAAAAAGCTGAAGGATTCAATCCATACAACAGTTCCTAGTTCAACATGCACCAATCAATTGAAAAATGTGACTTCTGGGAACAATACAAAAGAATATGATTTAAGTTTTCCATTTCTGTCTTTTCCGGTTGTGCAGCGGCATTAGCATTCAGATACAAACACAGCCCTTTGTCACACTCTGTGACGAGTGTGTGCGTGAACCAATGGTGTGAAAAATGTCTGCGTTATGTCAATTGATCTCCGTGACGCTCATGGATGAACATGTGACATCATCCACAACCTCCATCACATGTTGCAACACGCAGCAGCTGTTTGTGACCGCAAAGCAACCAGCTGCCCTGTAGCTCCAGCACTAAATCATCAAAGGTCACACTCCACTGTTGACGGCAGAGCACCACAGTCCTCCCACGTACACGTCCACACATTTACATGACAACACATGATGAGGCTCCTCACCAGGGCACGACTGTGACGGTCCAGCGTCAAACGCAAAACATAGATTCTCATATGTATTTTTTATTGAAATCAGGTTCAACAACAATCCAAAAGTGATCAACTGAATTGTGAAGTCACAAAAAAACAGAAAAGTGAAGGATTCATAGACATTTTTCAATGTATTTCCATTTGTTTTGTTCTGTAAGTGAAGGTGAAAAATTGAACGTCTTCCTGATGAAACCCAAGCAACTGGTCAGTTTACAGGACTCAGTGGAGGTCTGATCAGGACCTTGGCCTGCCCAAAAGGTCAGAGTTCACATTGCATTCCGCCACCAGGGCCACTCATGGGCAGTTGACTACTTATATACTGTGCTAGTGTATGTTCTGATTTTAACTCACTCACAAAGAATCATCCAGATGAACTGAAATATATATCAGGCCACATCATCAGGCGTTAAATAACCAGAATTATTTCTTTTGAAAGTGAAAGTGATTTGTTTGAGTGTGTCCTGGGTGTCATTTGATAGACGAGGCGTCTGTTGACCTTTGACATGGAAGTAGGAAAGTATGAGGGACCAGGAGAGTTGGACATACTTGAGTCTGACACGTTAACTAAATCACTCTCAACACGCCGGCTCTCTATTAACATGTCCTACATCTTGACTCACACTCCGATAATTTCGTCAAACTTCTCCAAGTTCAGCTCAGTGACCCGAGTGTCTTTCTGACGACCAACTACTGGAGCTAGACTCTTCAGAAGCAAGAACAGATTGAAACAATTAGTTGACAATTATCCATCCTTTTTTTTTTTTATTTCAAGACACAAAGGCGACATCAATAATGCTGGGATCACTGACAGTAATCAAGTGTAACACACTGCTTCGACCCGCAGGGAACGAGAGGAACAAAGACATGACGGCTCATCAGCGGCGAACAAGAACTTGGTCAGCTCAAGTAGGAAATGAAATCAAAGCCTCGAAGATCAAACGACGTTCTTGCGGTTGTCCGTTTATCCTCACTTCCTGAACAGGGATGCCAGATCATACAGCCTCTGATTGGTTTAATATTAGGTCTTCTCCACTTTGACAAGCAAGCTTCAAATTAGGGGGAAACACCAGGTTTCTGGCTGTGAGGGCGGCGTTCCCCCTCGGAGCTGAGGGGATTCGCACCCGTGTTTCCTCTCTCATTTGCAGATCAAGGGGGAATTAAGATATTTACAGTACAATAATTACAAATCACTGGTAACGAGTGCAGGTTGATGCTGTCCGTGCACGTGTGCGATATTTTCCATTTGATCAGTCTCCTGGTGACAGTTTGGGTAATGAATGGGCCTCTTTATTGATTCGGACATGTGCTCAGCAGAGCCGGTTCACTGAGGTTTTTGTGTTGTTTCACATCCAACATGTTTGGTGGTTCGGTCATTTAACGTTTCATGGAAAAGGAAGGAGACAGAGAAAGTAAAGGAACAGCCAGATGACGAGGCTTTGAAAAGATAGCTTCAATATGCTTCGTCGGTGATGTTAGAGAACAGGTTCTCATTTATTAGTTTAAAAAAAGGCTGAGTACAGAAAAAAATAAAAGAGGTGAGCACAGTCGACAACTTGCCCTCAGGGAGGATCATTAACACCTAATGAAGCTGACCCCCGCAGTGGATATCTATGGATGACCTTTGACCCTGAAAGTGCCACAAACCCCTGAACCCTGCAAATTCTTAGACACAAATTCGCAGCTATTTTTGATTGTCATCTGTTATTATGGTCCGTATTATTTACTCGTCTCAGTCTTTTGGAACGATTGTTGGAGTATTTAAAATCTAAGTTTACGTCCATAAAAGAAAATATATATCAAGAAAGAACATACAAAAATATTAAATTAAGAAAACAAAGAAAAAATGTACAACTGAATAAAATTGTACAATAACGTAGTACAGTTATAACTTTCATTGTGTTTAATTACACCCGAAAACATCATTGATAATCAGTATGTGTGACACACCTCATTCATGGTGCGTTCAGTGTTCATTAGCCTGCTGTGGGACAGTGGGGGGGGGGGGGGGGCTGGGGGCTGCCATTACACAGCTGTTGTTACATCCCCCTGCCACACACAGTACACACACACACACACACTGAGCCAAAACACGGATATCACTCCCTAGTCTGATGCTTTTCACACAAAATATAGTATGTTTAAATATTTGAAATTTTATACTGCCACCGTACCGTAATTATTCCAGACTCCTTGAAGATTTGAACAAGCAGGTTACTGACTCATGCTCACGTAGCTGTTTTTGTGTTTTTCCCGTGTTAGCTAATGTCTGTGATGACTATCCCGTCTTTCTCTCTGCAGCTGTGCTGTCATCACCTTTTATCATCCCATCCAGGCAGGTAACATAAATCCTGCCCATACATGGATACATATATGGCAAATATGAGCTCTAACTGACACACACACACACACAGAACATTCCCAGCCAGCCCTAATTCTAGCCCCTCGTCCACCTCCCTCCCTCTCGTCCTTTGTTTGTCCCTCTGCAGCCAAAGGTAAATTAGACACCATTCCATATAACAGATGTCTGGGGAGTCGTGTCTCCTCTCGTATGCCTAAGTCTCTCTCTAAGGACTCACTTAGGTCAGATGGAGTTTCCTCGAGCTCCTACTGAGGAGATTCACAGTGTCTTTGGGGACGCGATTGGCTTTCAGCCGCTTGAGTGATGATGCTGTGAGGGAAAACGCTTTGCCATTGATATTTCTCCTTTTGTTGTTTGTCAGCCAGGTGATTTTTTTTTAAGTTTGCAACAGTGGTAATATATCGGATAAGCAAAACGTGAAAATATGTCACAGTACCAGCGATTAATTGAAATAAACAGCTGACAAATCACATTCCATGTTTGCGGTTTTCAAACACACTTTACTGCACGTTGCAGTAGCATCACTGCATGTGCTCGAGCTTGAACCCACTTGGGTCAAAGTCTTCTTACAGTTATTCATGGTGACTTTCAGTAGCTCAATCTAAGTAAATGTGATCTGTCAGTATGAGAAAATATCATCAAGCGTTATTATGTCCAGTGATTACCAGAGCAGATTGGAGATCGTGTCCTCTTCCTGTGGACTGCTGGGAGCTGGGATGCACTTAATTCCCCTTTGGAGCCCGAGATGGGAGCAATATCACATCTGATCCCTCGGGGCTCTGATGGAGGAGCAGATCACCTCCCCACGTCTCATTATTTAGTATCAGAACGCTTTATTGAGAGGCTGCGAGGAGGTCAGAGATTTATGGCCAGTGTTCAATAGGAAACATGTCACACACAACAGAAAAAAGGAACACAGACACACACAGTCCCACAATTTACTGACACCGGGTTTTCCGCAGAGCAAAGGCAGGAGAAGAGACAGATTCCGGCAACACAGATGGGTCGAGCCTGAAGAAAGAGAGATGGGACCAGAGTGTCTAAGCGGGAATTAGTCCAGGGTCCAGGTCAGGTCTTCAGCAGCAGCGAGAGAAATGAGATGAGAGTTCCCAAGAAAAATAGAAATTGTTGGCCACGCATTTTTTTTTCCATCTTTCTTTTGCTTTCTTCTGAGGACAGGAAACGTACAGGCTGAAACAGAAGAGCACCAACTCTAACTGCAAACAGATGCAGTCTTCATTCACAATATAAATCACCAGCAGAAATTACATGATATGAATGCACTGACAATAAAGTCGTAATTACTCTTCATCTGCTGCAAAATGTCATAGTTTTTCAACCATTATGGCCACACACTTCATTTTTGCCATTTGTGTCGCTGTTATGAAGCTGCTCAGACATCAGACTGACATCGCAGGGTTTGGGAGGAAAACACAGCCCTTTTTTTTTTTGCCCTGAATCTACTATCCTAAAGTAGCATTTAGCAGATGGTGAGAGGTTGGAAAAGCAAACATTACCACCTTTTAATTACATGAAATAAGTGTTCCCATGACACGGTCGCTATGGTCAGTTCAGGAATCGAATTAATCAGCAGGCCAACATCATCGCTGAGTAAAATAAAACCACAGATACTAAAAGTAGTTTACGTAAAATATATTTATATATCCTATCACATTGAAAAATCAGAACTCTCTTATGTGTTGTCAATGTTGTTTCTGTCGATATGCTGTATCAGTCTTTGTGCGCCCCCCCCCCCCGTCAGTCCCGCCCCATTTGGAAGAGGATGAAGGACGTTTGACTTCAGCTTCACATGTCAAAGTTGTTCAAACTGATCAGCACAGAGAGAACTAATTTGTCAGTTCACGGGAGTGTTGCTGAGACCCAGGCGAGTCTCTAACGAAGTTCATTTGCTGCTGGTTTGTGATTTGAAAACTTTCAGAGGAAATGCTGCTTGTGTCCAATGTTTACCTCAGTAACTAGGGAACAAAACAAAAATATTGTGTGTCTATGACAGTGAATAAAGTTCTGCCAGTCAGTGAGATCAGTAGTAATCAGCATGATTACTGTCCATGGACCCCAGGAAGACCAGCTGGTCATCAAGGTGTCAGCTAATGGGCATCATTTTTAAAGAAACAAATAAACATGTGGTCCTAATCCTTTTCCACAGATTTGAGATGATGCATTTTTGTAGCACCTTAACAACACTCAAAGCTTTATTACCTTTATTCATCACTCCACACTCTCATGACAAAGAATCAGGAGGAATTTTGGGTTCGGTGTCTTGCCCAAGGACACTTCAGTATCGAGTCTAAAGGAGCTGGATGACCCGCTGTAACTCCTGAGCCACAGCCATTATTAACATACTAAAACCCCAGTGCGCTGTGCAGCCTTCAGAGGTGAATAGAATTTCCTTCTAAATACTGAAAGTAATACAATTAAATAAGTATGAATCATAGTCAATCATGCATTTTATTGCATTGCTGTGGTTTTCAACTTTGCAGGACATGTTAATGTTGTACAAGCCAAAAATAAAAGAACTGCTATATCTCACATTGCTGTGGTAACCACTGAAGGAACAGTATACCACTAGAAATAATGTAAAGTGAAGATGTGGAACCATTTGTGTGCGGTATTTCCCATACTTGATTGCCAATTTAATCTCTTGTAGCACCAGCCGTTAGAAATCCATACATCAGGCCACCATAAGAGGCTTCATGTGCCATAAGGTGTCCATCTGCACCAGAGACCCTTCACATTCCTGGAGATCAATGGACAGCCTGAACAACCATAATCAGCCTGCCGCCCACCCATCCCCAGCGCTTACACCCAGTCCCACCAGCCCAGTCCGACACTGTGGCTGTCAGTAAAACAAAGCTAATAGAGCACATCGTAACCAGCGCGTGAACCTCTGCTGCAGCCGTGATCAATAGACAGCCGGAGGAACAGGTAATATGATATTGATGGATCTGCAATTACAAGGACGGTGTGATTTTGGTGTATGTGCGGGTCCCTGACATCCCTGCAAATCCCATGCATGACTGTCTGAGTTAATATATCTTTTTACAGCCCAAATGTATCTTTGGGTTACAGCTCAGCGTCGATACGCCCCGGCGTAGTCATGAGGTGTATTGGAAATCAATTACATGCTGACTATGTTGTTAATGTGAGGATTTCATTGGCACTCACTCATAAATGACTCTGTCCCTTTGCACACCAGTTGTTATTGAAGAAGTGTGGATAATGTATGAAACTGAGTCTCATTCATACCACAATATGTGACTCCTGGATCATTTCATCATGAAAACAGCGTGTGAGCCGTACCGAACAGGACAGAGCAGCCGATTTGATCCTGAGGATCAAATCGGCTGAGACATTCCTCCACAGAGATAAAACTGCTACCACAGTGAAGTGAAGTACCAGAGGCACTTCTCTGGTGGTCCGGTGGTATAAAGCCACTGACGGTGGAGGGGAAACCAATTTGTAGGTGAAAACACTGTAAATGTCTGATAGAGAGAGAAAGCAGGTTTTCTACTCCAAATATAACAGAGATGCGTGTGCTAGGTTGAGTAAAACAGATCCGTTTTAAAGGCTGACAGACAGAGACGGTGAGCCGCTGTCAGTATCCAGTGACCTGACACAGGAAAAGCTTGAAGAAGACTGCTGCAAATTGGCTGCTCCAAAATAACCAGCCAGGCCCAGACAGTCAAATCTAAGTCTGCTGCTCACCCAGCTTGAATCACGGGCCGAAGGCTGAAACTGTGACACGCGGGTCAGACTCAGGATGAAATGTAACATAACAGACAGCGCACTTGTCCTGATGGAGCCATTAGGATTCCCTCCGTGCTGTAGGTCTGAATTAACCTGTCATCTCCCGTGCTAGCAGCTGATCTAACGATGGACATGTCACTGCATACAGAGACAAAGGTTAGAACCCCATTCGCCCACCCATGAAGAACCACCACCGTCCTACACTGCTGCCCTGTGTGTGTGTGTGTGTGTGTGTGTGTGCGCGCCTTTTCACATTTACAGAAACAGACAGGAAGTGATGCCATCATAAAGTTGATGATCACTGGGGTTGAACTGTAAAGGGGCCCAAGTGGGGTTGAGACCCCCCCCATTATTAAACAGAATTAGTTTGTTATAGTGGTTTTAAAAATCGTTTCATAATTCATCTGAGCTATAGCTCAGAGACAGTTGGGTTAGCTTAATATAAAGTCAAGGACACAGCTCGTCCTGTTCCAACAAAAGGGGCAGAAAACATGGCTGACAGCCATGTTTGTTGAGTTTGTATGTCCTGACCCAGATTTAATTCCATCAGTGTGTGGAACCAGATCTCAGACTGTCCACCCATGGGTGCAGTGTCACTCACTATGTTAATGTCTCCACACACTCCTGTAGCTCTACTCTTCTGTCTGTCCCTCGAACTTCTCCACATGTTCCCTGAGCTCCTCCTGATTCCTTCATTTAGCAGAGCGCAAAATACTTCCAACACACTTCCCCTGTCAAAATGCAGCCGCTGATGTTCCTTCGTCCCTGGTGGAGTCTCTCGGCGCTGGCCACAGTCGCACTCTTTTTAAATCACTCTGTGTGTTCTCCCGCTGCACCACAGCACAAACCCCAGGAGTCTGACTGGTCACGGCCGAGAAGCCGAGCACAACCCCGTCTCCTTCCCTCGTCTCCCTCTCTTTGCCGTTCCTCCCAGTCTCTACCGGTATGGAAGAGCTGGCGAGGCCACGCTAACGCACGGCAGAACACGACGGCCCTGCCCTGCCCGGGACAGGACAGGGCAATAATTCACCCCATTCCTTTTTATTAAACCCGTAGCCACATTGTTATTAGTGCTTGCTGAAGGTTTTAACAGAGTGATGTCTTCCATATGTGATGCTGCTGCCATCCAAAAGAGAGCAGATCAGGAGAGACTAGATGAGTTAGAGCTTTTTCCCTCCAATGGCAGCGTTTGGTCGAAGTGACGTCCAATAGGATATTGGTTGGGAGCAGCCTGGCTCATGCTTTCATCCACCCAATGCATCAGTGCAACACTGTAATGCAGAACTCATTAGAAGTCTTTCTTCTGCAGCTTGAATGCATTTTTTTCCCTCTCCCAATTTGAGAGAGAAATATTGCGGATCTTAGCAGATAACTCATGTGATGTAGAAACTGTTGAGTTGAAGGAAGAGTTGACCAGTTTTATTTTTAAAAACGCTGATTTTTCCGCCAAAGAGGAGTTTGCAGCCAGGAGACAGCTCAGCTCAGCTCAGCATGACGGCCGGGCAGCAGCTCGCCTGGATCTGTCAAAAGCTAAGAGAAACTGCCGACCAGAAAAAAAAAGGAAACAAAATTAAAAGCGGAAAAAAAACCCAAAGATGAATTCTGTAAGAGGTTATATGTAGAGCTATTTGTAGTTGCGGTGCTTTCAGAAACGTGTTTCTCTTTGGGTGATTTAAGATACAGGGTTTTAGGATTGAATGTCAAATATACACCTCCCTTATGAAAAAAGTCACTCTTGGGGATGTTACGCAAACACATTAACATTTCATTAAAGCGGCAGTAGGACAGTTAATGGTGCTAAAACTGTCTCTTACATCTGATGACATTCTCTTTACAAACTGACAGACAGAAAGCATTGAACTCAGATGATGTTGATGCAAGTTCGGCTGAGTTTAAACACAAAAAAAAAAAAAAAAAAAGCATTGATTGGGTTTATGCTGGCTGAAACTTTGCTGTGTATTACAACTGATAGAGACTGGCCCGTACATCAGCATGACAGAGCACTGGGATGAGATATTTTTTTGCTTCCGTCCTGTTTGTCAGCATCAGACTGAATCTATGCAGCAGAAATCAGATCGGATCACAGACTGATTTTTCTGGCAGATTAATGAGCTTTCTGACTGATGTGATGCATCAGCCTGAGCTCCAGAGAGACCTAATAACGCTCCCTCATACAACAGCGCAGATAGCGAGGGATTTCTCAGTGATAGAAATAATACAAACAGTGGAAATGATCATTTCTGGTACTGTTTTAGTTAATATGATCTAACGTGCAAAATGCAACCATCCAACAAAAGCAAAGAAAAACTGAAGGAAAGGAAAGCACTCACTCATACTGAGCACTCATTTAGGACCAGTAAAACACACACACACACACGGTGCTGTTTGGAAAGTAACAGCTCTGCAGTTCGTTTAGTTTGTCGTTGAGGTTTTATATCGTCATTGCTCCCTTGATATCTTATGTAAAACAGCAGAAAGCATTTTGTTGTAGCATCATATGTAGAAGCAGAACAGATGCTGCTTTACACTGAAAATCAGTGACACTATCAAACCATCAGTAGAACATGTCGATCATCTCACAAACACTTCATAACACCATCGTCGCGCAGCAGAAAACAGTGTCCTGCTTTCTGTCGATGCTGCAGAACATATTGATCTCATTGTTCGGTGGAACACATGCGGCACAGAAATGAAAGCTTCTGTTTCATATATCACTCAGCAATAATTAAAGAAATGTGATTCTCCGGGCGTTTGAGGGGGGAAAAAGAAATACTTGAAAGGTTTTCTTTTGTCTTAAATTCATAAGAGAGACACATTTGGGGTCAAATGTGGAGGAATATTTCTGTCATGACTTGTCAAGGGAGGAAGTGCCTGACGGGGGAAGATGTTTGGGACGGATTGGGACAGCAGAGCACACTTTGATGTTGCACAAATATGCAGCTGTGGGTCTCCGAACAGTAAAGATGATGAATGGACGAGGGTTTCTCTTGGTAACATTCAAATGAAAGCGGTAAATCAGACTTGATTTTTGTCTGAGCAGATGGAAAGTTTGAGTGTGTGCACACACACACACACGTGTGTTTTGTACGGTGGCTGGGAGGTGCAAGACAAATGTACATTTAGAAGACGTTTTACATTTACATAACTTTTGCAACCGGAAGTAAGTAACTTTTGCAACCGGCGGTGAAGGTATGGTAGTGCCGTCTGGTCTCCGCCTTCTGTGTGGTCCGCGCCTTTTAAGCACTCAAAGGCCGACCACATGAACAAAAACCATGTTAATCTGTCCAAATGTTCTCCAAAGACTGCTTGCCTGCCATCCATCTTGACCTCCCACTTCTACTCCTTGTCACAATGGCACAGGGAAATACTGGATCCATACAAAAACTTAATCTCGTTATTTTTTTGGAAAACAAACTAGATATGAAAACGATTCTACGAATTCAAAAGTAGGGAACAAAAGGCAACACTCACATGGAGGTGTTAAGTATAAAAAAACAAAAGAGTGAGAACTGAAATCACACAGAAGGGGTAAAAGTCCTTTAGGAGAATCTAAACATGAAGCACAAAGCTATTGGATTGGATACAGAAAACAAGGCTATGAACGGTTAAGAAAACAGCTCAGATACTCACGCCAGGACAGGACTAGACAGACAGGCAGGGTTCAGGTATGCTCTCTCAAGTCAATAGACAACGATCTGGCAACTAAACAAAAGATTTGACAGGCTTAAATAGGGGTGAGAGGGGGCAGGTGAAACAAATCAGGTAATCAGAGAAAGGAAGGGCAAGGTGGCGGGAATGAGGGCAAACAGTGACTTTCAAAATAAAACAGGATATGACAGACTTGACAATGAGGAACCATGGCAGACATTGTAACACTCTGACCAGTTGGAAAAGTTACGCTAAATGTAAAATGTTTTCCAAATGTCAAATGTTGTCAGGCTTCCGGTTTCAAAAGTTACCGAAATGTAAAAGGTTTTCTA
>JBBMJM010119039.1:0-14509 GCA_037832705.1 Centriscus cristatus
AGAGTATATAACACTTTGCCATGCATGTTGTACTGTTGAAAATTAAATATGACGTTCTTAAACCAAATCCAACTAAGTCTACGGTCCGTTGTTCATCAGCTCTGCAGATGTCTCAGTCGTCTCACCGCCGGCGGTGTCACCACATTTACTTCTGTTATTTAAAATGTCTTCAAAATGTAATAATAGTGTAACTGTTTCAATGACTTTGTCATAATAGTCTAAAACTCAAACTACAAGTTTCCAGTTGCCCACAAATTGACCCAGAGTTATTGGGCCCGGAGGCTTTGAAGAAAGAAATACACGGTGCATGTACCTTCCAGTTGACCAGATCAATGGCAGAGGTCACTGGGTTCGGTATCACCTGTCTCACAATAAAGTTTTATCTCATCTTAATGACATTGTCACAGTGCAGGATTCACCTTTATCAATCGTAATCAGATGCAAAATAAATCAGGTCACAGCTTCTTAGTTCACGCTCGTCACTGTTACATATTTATTGTAGCTGCAGTCTTAGACCTTTTGACTTTTCTCACAAATGTTGTATGTGCACGTTAAAAACAGACGTGCTAAATGTATCTTTATTCACCTCCTTACATTTAGTGTCAGTCTGCTGAGTTAAACAGATTCAATCACCATGGAAACAGTGTTTTGCATTAGCAGCATAATCTGCTATTTCAGCGGAAGCCGACAAATGAATGAACTTTTGAGTTGTCAGTCACTTTAATGTGTTTTTCCAAGGGTGACCACTAGAGGGAGACCTTGTTTGAACAGTCCTCTCAGTGCAGAAACACAGCACAACAGAACCAAAAACTGTCTGTAGGCACTACGACAAATCTGAAAGTCTTTGTTAGGTTATTAATTAAATCACTCATCAAAACTAACTGGAACTTTTCACAATGATTCAAACGGCATATTTGTTGACACATAGTGAACCGATGACACACAGCGTGGAACAGTTTCACCGACAGTATTAAGTCACGCGACAGCTGGATCTGTGTATAAAGTTACTCGTCTTGTTGTAAAAGTGAAGTCTGATTCAAAGTTGATATTTCATTAAAACAACAACCAGAAAATAAGTATACAAATGCACATCCGTGTCGTAGAAAATACCAAATGAACAGTCCAGGAGCGCATATCTAGAATATTTCAATATACGTAGACAAAAAAGTCAGTTTATTGAAAATTCCCAGGGGTAGTTCTATCTGAAAAAGGTTTTCTGTACAACTGCCACAATAATTGTGTTAAATGACACGGCATAGGAATACATGCAGTACATGAACACTGGAGAGCAGTTTTTGTCTCAGTTGACGTAAAACCGTACACACACTCACATATTTGCATAAATGGCAGTGGGTTGTTCTAGATGCACCAAGTTACAGCAGTAACACAGGCACCTTTCTTCATCTGGCCTCTCGATTATTTTACACCAGTCCGCTGCAGCCGCCCTCGCCATGACATCATCGCCGTCATCCTGCAGACATCTCTGTGATTAACTACACGTACAAGGTTGACTTTAAGGATTTACGGTACGAGTATAACAGTATTCATTTAAACAGCGGTTAGTAAGGATGAATGAAAGGTAAAAATGTTTTCAGATGGAATCATTGTCTGCAGCATTTTCTGTTGAAACAACCTATTTTTACCATGTGAATTCGCAGTTTAGCAAAATATTCAGTGATATGCGGTTTGTGGACATGTGCTCAGATGGTTGACGGGTCGCTGGGACGTTGGCCAACGAAAGGAAACATTTTCTTTTTTTTTTTTTTTGCATTGATCAGACTGACAGAACGGATCAATATTGCCCCAAACACAGTTCCACATTAGCACTGTGACATGGATGAACATATCACAAACAGACCACTAAGTAACATACGCAGCCATGGTGACGCCAAAACCATAAACTGATAAAAATGCTCATGTGCAGTGGAAGAAACGAGCACTAAGAGTTCCAGTGCTTGCGTCGTGGATGCAGGGAAAGACGTGTTGAGCTGCTCGCTTCAGTTCCATGAAGGTGCAGCCACATCAGTGATGATTCAAGAAGAAGGAAGAAAAAAAAAAAAAAAAGAAGTAAGCAACACTTAAACCTTCGACTGTTCCCTCTTTCCTTTCCTGTCAGGGCCGCTGACACTCACACTGGCCCGGATCTGGCTGCTGACGTCAGCTGCCATGAAGGAAAGGCAGTACGGAACTTTTTAGGGAAACAAACTCCTCGAACACAACAAGGAGCCTGCGCTGTCGCTGCTCCGGTCATGTCTTCCTCTTAGCAGGGTGGCGGCAGATGTTTCTGTGCCATCTGTTCCTCTTATGGCGAGTATAGGAGGAGCGGTGGTCTGACTTCCACAGTGTCAGCGGCCCCGTTGATTAGCTGTTCTCAGATCGAGTCTCCTCTTCTTTAGCCGAGGAGTTCTTGTTCTTCTCAGCGTCGTCTCCCTCATCACCTGACACACATGAAGAAATGGAGAAAAAGTGAGTCTTACGTGACCCTGAATCGTAGTCAGGAGTGCGTGCAGTGTTTCCTGCTCACAGACAGGTGGCGCCAGAACAAACACAGGACCAGCAGACTGAGCTGAGTCCTTCTCGTGCATTAATTACAACATGAGATGTCTGTGGTTCGGTTGTTGCGTCAGCGCGTACGTCAAAGACAAAATCAAACCGTTCATACTCGTACATTACTGTGCAACTTTACAATTTCTATCTTTTTTTATTCGTACTTATTTTGCTCAATTGTCTATATTAGATTTGTATTCTTAGTCCGAGACGCTGTAGCAGGAGATTGATGAAGTATTTAATACATATTCCCTAGACTTCTGCATAAATCATCAAACTGCTCCACACTCCTTCAAACATACTGGTATTTTCAACACTATTATCATTTTATCTGATCATTTCCATGGATTTTACACTTAAAATGACAGTTTAACACTCTGACAGTTTAACACTCTGGTAGGGTCACCAACTGACATGTGAGGTGGTGCAGACACGAACACGTGATTGTTCTCATTGGTTCTTCTGACAACCAGCAGTCACCTGACTTGTTGATGTTGAGCTGAGCCAGACTCTGCGACAGGTCGGCGGCGCCCTGCTCTCCAGGGGCTGCTGGCATGTCATGGATGGCGTTCCTGCGGCCGGAACGTCGAGAGGCAATGAAGTCCTCATAGGTCGCCTCCACATCCGTCATCGCTGACACATCTCACCATAGCAGGGCCAGAGCACTCTCAGCGACACGCACTTCAGGGAAAACAGACACAGGCGTGTTACACGACTACAAAAACAGCTCACCGATGCCAGACGTACGACAATTATCGTGTCTGTGGGATAGCTTGATGATCGATAATCCTCCGAAAAAGCCAAATGTTCCATCGCGCGATCGTTCCGTCAATGTATAGTTCACTCCAAAGACCAAAGCGGTTACGTCATCGGTCGTGTGACTTTCTGCGCATCAAGGCGAGCCTCGACTTTGAAGAAGTTTCTGGAGCCTGTATCAGAGATCACCAGTCACAACGCACGCCATCGACGCAAAGCCTCTATATGCGCTTTCACAACCCTCTGAATTATTCGACACACACCTTGAAGCCTGGACACAGAAAGACAAAAGTCACTATTCTTATTTGGGTTGTGGCGACTGTGTGATAATCCCCCACAAAACACGACACTTTGAGTTTCTGGTACGATTATCCCACACTGGAGCTTCACATAATTGTCCTGTTGGCATCTTACGGTATGTTGACATGAACAAAGTCACCCATACATCTCTCGTCCTCTTATCTCATCACCTAATCCCTGAATAATCTATTTTAATCCCAGCGCAGGACGCCAGCAGTGACACAAAGGAGATCAAGTCTACAGAAGGAATAATGAACAATTACAAGGAAACGCCGATAAACACGTTCTTGAAATGAGGCGCTTCACCGTCAAAACACAAACGCCGTCATTTCATCGTGTCACCAGGAGGACACTGCTGTATTCTTCTCACTCGATGGGGGCAGCGTTGCCACGGAGATTTAGGTTAAAGCCCTCTGTTGACATTTTAACGCTCCGCCTCAGTGAGGCTGCCCTTCAGCGCCGAGTCGCTTTTGGTTTCCCTGCTCCAGTTTCCCTCATTAAAAGCCTGAACGTCTGCATTTGCTTGTCCTCATCAATTTTGAAATAACCGTCACTCGCTCAGGAGGCTCAAAGGACCGTCAGGTTTTACTCCACTTTCCAACCAATGCACCAACAACAAAATGGACTTGCACTACCACAGCCACTGGGGACTAGATTTGACCATCCTGTGAGTGACCACGTCTATTTTCGGTGCGCTTCCCTTCCTCATCCTTTGACCGTGCACACTCAGCTGTCATTCTCAAAATGGTGTCAAGATGGGCAGCAGACGCTAACATGATACAGCCTCAACAAGGGTCAGCAACACAGAGCAGATGACTGATTCTCCTTCCAAACCGAGTGTTGGCTCGGACAAGTCTGGCACAAGGAAGTCTCAGACAAAACACCTCGGATGTTTTAGGGTTACTTGGCACGTTTCACGCTCAAATGCTGTGAAATATTCATTTCTGTAACGTCGCCACACGCTCTTGCACCGGTGACGTCAGCGGTTGAGTGAGAGAGAGAGAGTCGTGCTCTTGCAGTGGCACCGCTCCCATGTGGGAACCGGAGCTCAGCTGGCCAGGACAACTCTGGGAACAGATGCCAAACAAATGATTAAATCACTGAATAATACAACAGGCATGTGTGCTCTGCCCTCTCTGACACTCACTCAAAAAAAAAAAAAACCCAACTTGCCTGCAGTCATTTGATTTGTTGTGAATATGAGGAAAGGCGTGCCAGCGTTATTTGAGGTATCTGGGCGTTACTGGGACTGACACGTTCTCACTCTCCCTCTGTCAGCGGTGCTGCTGGAAATACTCAAATACTTAAACGGAGATTAAAGTAGAAATACCACAGTTGCAGAACAGCAAATCCTGAATTCAAAAATATTGATGTCAATGTTGAAGGAACACTGAAGTTTTGAGCTGGTAAATAAATTCGCCAATGTGTACAAATTATAAGCAGAAAGAACATGTTAAAAATCCTTCATAACAGTATTCGAAACAACTATTTCTTATATCTGATGTGATCTCATGTGACAAAAAGACGAAAAAAGACAAATTAATGAGTGAACTGAACCCAAAGCAGCAGTGGTTGAAGAACTCGGTGTGCTGTCGGCACGGTTGTGTGTCGTGTCAAATGTCATTATAGGAAAACAGAGCTGAACTTGAACAAGTGTTCAGGGCAGCTGACAGACCAAACAGTCCCAACAGGATCTGCAGATCTATGATCCATGATCTATGATCTGTACCACAACAGACACAGACACAGTTTGATCATTGAAAAGATCAAATTCAGACACTTAAGATGTTTTATACACGTCTAATGGCAGAGAATAATAATGATAATAATATTAATTACTACAACAATAATTATAACGATAATAATTATCTGGTGTCTGCTCTCTATTTTTGGTGCGTTTGTGTGTGTCAAGTGTTCATCTGAGCCATTACAGACACAAAGACATAGATTATGAGATTATGACAGGATTAGAGAAGCAATTCATTAAATGTCTTTGCCACGGACGGTGATGAGCTGCGGTGTGTGTGTGTGAAAACCCTCCAGAGTTTGGATGCAGACAATTGATGACAGCATTTGTCAGGAATCAGCTGAGGCTGAGCGGAGGCGCCGCTGCGCATCTCGTCGTGCGCAATAAGGTTCCAAATACACCCAGCACGATGGTGCAGAACACAAATACCTCTCGTTTAGCAGGTAACGGCTGTGGTCAAATTGATTTCTTATCATTTATCCTGGCAATAGATATGATGCCACAGCCCCCAGCAGCGCGTCTGAACGCGCCCAGTGAACGCAGCAGGAATCAAACAGCACCTGTGTCCTCCGTCGTGTGTTCAATTCTCCGGTACCTGTTGGTCTGAGGGCTGGGTCAGTTCCCGGCAGGTGGAACGGCACCTTCGAACATCCCGTTGCGCTCAAAAAGAGGATTTACGCACGTTAAGTTACCCCTCGAATTGAATTACTTCCGGTTACAATTTCAAAATAAAGGTCTCGTTCCTGAGGCCTTGAACTTCCGCTTGATTATTATTATTCTCTCCTCCTCCTTCCCAAATGTACTGCCACACAAAAGACAAAAACTGAAGGAATTTCAAATATTGAAGGAAAGAATGCTATAGTCATAATAAAGAAATGCAGATTTGACTCAACAACAACAACAACAACCACAACCACAACCACCACCACCACCAGCACAGTAATACTAGTAGAAACAACCACAACACCAATAATGACAGATGTCAACATGTATCATTGACTTTGTTAAAAAACAGAAACGAGAAAAAAAGCAATGCACATTACTGTTATTCCTGAAGACTTTTATCTTGTGCTGGAGTTTTTTAGCAAGCAAATCATTAGGATTCATTGTCATTAGGAATTCCACATATGTATGGAAGATGTCAAAAAGACGTTTGACTGCTACTCATTTAAACCAGTGAGGAGAGCAATTGAGCTGACCGATGTCACACACTGTGTATGTGTGTGCACGCGTGCATGTGTTCACAGAGAGCCAGTGTGAGAACAGCGGCCCTATTGTGATGAAGGCACAGAGGCTGCAGCCTTTCAGCAACATGTTTGCTGTGGTTTCATAGCATCTTACTGTGAGTTGGGCCATTCATGAGACACATGTGGCCAATATGTTTGAATTCAGACTGCCACTGCCAAGGCCACTGACTACTTTCAATAGTCTGGACCAGTCAAACAATCTGAATAAAACTAAAATTAAACTTTAAATGAAAATAAACTGCATTTTAGCATAACTAATAAGCAGTTATAAAGGGTGCAAACACATAAAGTACTACATTGGCCTATGTGGATATACATAGGGGTCAGAGATGTGGAGAAATGAAGGGAAACCACCCCCACTGCTGTCTGAATTACAAACTACATTAACCCGATCAGCTAGTAACAACCAATCAAACACCACGATGGTAAAATGTTCCAGCACCAGCCGGTTGCTATTGGTAGCCAAAGATCACTGGCGTCAAGACAGTTACCGTTCAGTCACTGCTAACGAAGAGCAGCGCAAGGCTTTACATTGATTAAAACCTATTAAAGAGAACTATACCACCACCATCACAACACCAGAAATGTAAAACTAAAATACATGTGCTCAATTTGTAAGGTATGTCAATGTTTGAAAAACTATGCAACGGCCCGTATTTATAACAAGATTAGCATTTGGTGAAGCCGGAAGTACCGTGTGAGGTACTCTCTCACATCGCTTGTCGCATGTAACTGTCCTGGCAGCTAGTGATGTTCAAATGAACCACTTCGTCAATTGAATTGAAAATACGTTCACATAGCGTACAGCACATAAATTATGCAAAGAGTGCAGCTTGTGTGAATGATGTAAATATATATTTTTGTGGCGACCGAAATCACGTGACTGCGCATCAAAGCAAGCTGAGAAGCAGCGTTCAAGGGAAACGCTACTCCGACCGACTGGGAAGCTTCTATCCAAGTATCGGTGTTAGGGTGTTCGAGTAGCAGCGTCAGACGAGGGGAAACCAAACAAATGATGGAAGAATTTGGAGGTGAGCTTAAACACGACCCATGTGAATATTAGAGATATTTTCTAGAACCCCAGAACACCTCTCCCTAAAACATCTTGAAGCTGAAGAATGAACTCTAAGCCGGTTGGGGTTTCGGCTTTTTGTTTGGTGTTTAGCTGATGAGGCTCGATGCTAAATGGGTGTGATCCCTCCATTAGCCTATGGCGCTCTCCACTGCTAGCATACAGCGAACAGCTTCCACAGGACTTGGTCAAATGGGACTTATGGTAAAATGTGTGTCTGGCAGTCGTGATCAACATGCAATTTTATACGACGTTGTTATTTTCGAGTTACCCAGACATTGCCTTGAGGAGCCTGTAAATTTCTCCCATCATGTGTCACAAAATAGCTGTGTCATTACATAGTAGTGAGACTGGGCATTAACTCTTGTCTTCCATGTCTTCATCTTTTCATCACACTGTCCTGACAGATGGAGAAGGCTTTCAAGCTGAGGACCTGGTTGAGTGTTGGACATGTAAAAGACGGTTCCTTCCTAAAGTCCTGGTACATATATCATCATATACATATATCCTTTAATGCACAGGTGCATCTGGACTCAGGAATGCTTTTAATTTTAATGTTTTTAATTGAAACCAACCTGTATCTCAAAATACTGAAATATATTGGTGTCATCTTTAGGTACATCCCGAATTATGCAGATTGTATACCATAAAATTAAAATCTGAGATACTTTTTTATTGATTTTCTGGAGCTGTAATCCATATTTACCCAAACAAGAGAAAAAGGCTTTCATTTCATCTATGTCAAATTGTCAGCTTATGTTACAATTGATCTCAAATGGGGTAGAATGAAAGTTTTATCCGGTGCACCTGGAAATATACCACTGATGTTTCAGAGGAGGTGTAATAAAACCCATGTCAGTGAAGAACATCATTGTTCCAGAGGTGTTCATGTGTCCATGGCGACGATCAGCTGACAGAATATCAGCTGTTTGGTTGATACTGCCACTGGCAACAGGCCACATCGCCAGTGATGTTTTTGTGAAGAACTTCTTTGTAGGGGAGGCAAAATGTGCCAGTGTAGCTGTGGCATTTGGGGTGGGGAGAGAGAGGTGGGTGGGTGGGGGTTGGTTGGGCCTTTTGGTCAAGCTCTAATCATGATTACATAGTGTTGTCAAATAAAAAATCTGGGCAAAGTTCACCCTCCAGTCAAAGGTCATTTAAATACAGACAGTACAAATTATTTCTTATCATTATTTCTCTCAAATCAAAATACTAGTTTTTTAGAATTAGATTTAAAGCGGTTTGAAGAAATGACGATGACAAATGACAGTCAATGATTTATTTCTCTTCACAGGACAAACATGCTAAAATCTGCCAGAAGTCAGCGGCTCAAAAGAGGAGGGTTTTTGACTCCAGTAGACAAAGAGCTGAGGGCACAGACATCTCCACACTCAAACCCATAAAACCAAAGGTAAGAACTCTCACGAGCGGGGGGCCAAAACCCGAAACCTCTGACGACACTGATCTAAATCAGCATTTTGATGCACCTCGCGCGATGTTTTAAAAACGCTTCTAATTAAGTGCCTTGTATTTTCGCTGAGTCATTGTTTGTTAAACCCGAGGCCGCGTGTGCATCGCCTGTAGACAGTCACAGTATTTGACACAGCAAAGTATTTGTGATAGTGAGTTATTTTGCCCGAATGCAAACCACTTTCAATTTGATTTCAGTCCCAAAGATCATCTTCCAGTGTGAACGTAAGTTGAATTACATTTTCTCTGACTTTCCTTTCTATATTTTCCCACGAGGCCTCTGACTTGTTACTGTCTAATTAGTTTGTGTTGATGATCTGCAGGCTGCTCCACTGACTGAAGTAGATAGGGATGACGTTGTCAGTCAATCCATCGATGATCTAAAACTCACCTCAGATGTTTATGTTTGTATCTAACCAAACAATCATCATCATCGTCTCCCGTTTGCCCCCATTATGGGGGCGGGGGGGGTCGGTCGTGCAGCCGATCCCAGCGGTCAAATGGGCAAACGGCAGGGCCAACTTGGAAAGACACACAACCATTTGAGTAGCCCGCTAACCTGGGAGGCTTTTTGGAGACGGGAGGAAGCCGGAGTACCTGGAGAGAAGCCACATAGGGAGAGTGTGCAAACTCCACACAGACAGAGCTATAAATCTGTTCTTTTTCCCATGAAAGCAAGTAACGTTGTTTTTTGTTGTTGTCTAAATCTGCTGTTTCTATCTCATTCTTCTTTATCTTCACTGCTGCACACTTGCTTTTCTGACAGTTGTGTATAAAAAAAAATCTCGAGGACTGGGGCAGTAGGAGGTCAGCGTGCTCCAGAAGCCTCTGAGAAGACAGCGAACCAGTTCTGTCAGGAGTCATCAGCTTTAGAGTCAAGACGGGCTCTGTTGGTTTGCAACAGAAACAAATTTCATTATGAGGCTGGAGGTCAGCTGATCTTTCAAGTAAAACTGCATTTACAGACATTTTCAGGCTGAGAACGCAGGTTACAACGACTTTCCTCATTTCCTGGTGGCTCACTGGGGCTTAACGATACTGAGGCTGATGATAAAACACTAGCAGAGGAAGTCCCTGCTTTTAAAACCCCATAGACGTCTCTCAGCTCATCGCTCATGACTTTCAGGCCATGAACGTGCGTCACAGTGACATCGGTCATTACAGAGGTTACCCAATACAACCGCAGCTGCTCCGTCAGGTGGATTTTCCGGAAACATAACCGAGCATCTTCTATGTGTTGCCCTTTTCCAGCCAGAGCCCCCGAAGAAACCATCCAACTGGCGCAAGAAACACGAGGACTTTATCGCCACCATCCGCGCCGCCAAGGCTGTCACTCAGGTCATGAAGGAGGGAGGACCCTTGCCCCCGCCGCCCCCTCCTACGTATGACCCAGGTAACATGCAGCTTCAGAGCAGCTGGCATCAACTGAGAATCTAGAAAACAACGTAGGATGAGAAAGGAGATGATGTAGATGGTAATAAATGTCTGACTTACGTGTTATAAACAGTTCATTACGTGTAATAAACTGTTTCACAATCAGCTCTTAGCTCATGTCAGCATCTTGTCTTCAGACTACATCCAGTGTCCTTACTGTCAGCGGAGGTTCAATGAGAACGCGGCGGACAGACACATCAAGTTCTGTAAGGAACAGGCGGCCCGTTTGCCCAGGAAGAAGGTACCAGACGTGAGGAAAACCCCTGGGGGTCGCTCACAGGTATCTGCTCTTGTGATGTGAGCGTAAAGAAAGCTGCGGTGTGGTGTAGACATGACCTGCAGTGACTCCTGCTCTTCATTGTTGTTGTTTTTGTCTCGCCCTGCATCATTTATTGAATATGTGTCTGTTTCCGCAGCCTCTTTCCAAACCTTTTGCTGCTAGTCCTGTTTCCGCTGCTGCTGCTGCTGCTGCTGCTGCAAAGAGAACAATCCCCCCCGCTGTGTCAACCATCCCCTCAGCCTCCTCCCGTCTACCTCAGCGGTCAAGCTATGGCCTGTCCCCCGGTCCGTGTGCTCATATGTCACAGTTATCCAGGGCACATGACATCCTCTTACAGTCTTTTTGCTGTCTTCGGTTCTAGGCGCCCCCTCCAGTAAGACCTCTTCTGCAGGCTCGTTGAGGACCAGTCCCTGTGGCCTCACAAGTCCTCCATCAGGGTCAGTGTCAAAAAAACATCTCATGTCACAGAGACTCCTCTCCATCATCCTTCCTGGATGAGTGTGTTAATGTCCAACCCAGTTACTGCTCATGAGAATTTTCTTTTTAAATCAGACAGACTAACACCACTGTTATTGATGCAGACCAGAAGGCCCCGAAGTGCCTGCTGGAAAATGTTCTTTTCTCTCATTCTCTTTATTTCATTCTTTCCTTCTTCAACGGTTATGTCAGTGTGGGGAAAATGACATATCCAGGGTGTTCTGGCAATGGCTCAGTGAGGCACACCTCATACGGACTCAACAGGAAAAAAATAGACTCCTACAAAACAAGGTGAGCTCATTTTACCTGGTCCTCTTGTGGAACTATTCTGCCCTCTGGTGGAGCATTGTCGCATTGCAGTCCTCTGTGTTCAGTTGATACAGACACCCAGGTAAGAACGTATGCTTTATTTTAAAGAGCTTGTCTCTGGTTTTAGTTACAAATTACCTGTACATTAATTGAAATGCGTAACTTATTTTTTATAATCGCACAATGACAATAATAGGACACAAGTTAACACACACAGTGACACATAATCATGATGTATCAGCATTCCATTATAGAATAGAAGTCACCTGACACACACACACACACACACACACACACACAGAAAAATCCTTTTTTATATGGTGAATATGAGAGGTCCTTATATTTCCATGTGGATTGTAATATGTTATAGTCTGTTAAACAAAAGCAGTTTCATCATGTACAGAATAAGATAGATACTTCATTTAATGTCACAGGAGAAATTCACATGTACACAATGAGAATTTCAGAATTCTGAGTTATTTTGTTTTCCTGTAAAGGTACTGATCCGACAGCTACTGAATATCATGTCCCTTTCTCAGGAACGAGTTCGATGGTCAGCATGACAACGGCATAATGCAGAGGAAGTTCTGTCACGCTTGTGGGACCAAGTACCCCATCGAGTCTGCCAAATTCTGCTGCGAGTGCGGGGTCAGGAGGATGATCATCTGATATGCCGTTGGGGGTCAGAAGGACAAACACATTGAAAGTCATCTTGTACTTGAAAGTGGCACCAGAAAGTCTCAACTAAGGGAACTGAAAGAACCCCATGTGTTTCCTGGTCTCTCATTGTGTAATGTATCTGTTATTCATGTGAATAGAACCCGACTGGTCTTAGCCCCTCGTGTCAGTAGCCCCCACATGCAGCAGCTACGTCGCTCATCGTCCACTTTTAAAGGAAACTTTCAAAAAGTAAACTATTCAAACCCCGATTTTGGAATTAAGCAAGTATTAGTAAGTATTTAGGGACTCCAACATATCAGACTGTACAGGTACATCCCAAAAATATGAGTGAGCGTTCAAAGATTCAGAACAGATGATTCTGAAACCATCCAGCTGTGATCCCAGGGGTGAAATGCACAGTTCACTGTGACTCATTAGATTCAGTCGTGGAACTTTTAGGTCCGGCAGTGTTTTATTGTCCCCGGTAAATGATTATCTGCATGAGCGACCGGCAACCGAGAGCAACAGGTGCACCTTAGAGGAGCGCACGGAAGGAGATGAGGAGCAGGAAGTGGAGGCGTTTGGTGGTATGTTGTGAATAATGAGCTGATGCTAATTTAGTTCCTGCCTCCCTCCTTGGATCCGTCCGCGTCTGCACCTTCGCTATGTTCCTTTGGAAGTGCAATATGATTGACTACTGAAGAAAATGGTCCTGACAGTCTGAAAACAGGGTTAGTGCTTCCCCCTGGCCGACCTTCGGCAGACACATGTCGCGTTTATGCAAACCACGTTATTCCCTCTCCTTTTATACAAGTAGTTATTTATTTTCTTACTCTTTTGTTGTTGAAAACAGACTGCACCAGTTATTTCGATGCTCTGCGATGTCTGTTCATCCAGCGTTCCATGAAATGTGCTGAATGAGTCGAACTCTGAATTCTAAAGTGAATTTAAAACATGCGTGCTCTGGTCCCATTGTTTATTGTTCAAGAGTCTTAACAAGATTGTTCAGTCACTTGTCGTTGATATGTCTCTTACTGGACGCCGAAAGACGCGTTCAACACAATACGTGTAACATTAATATCCTTTCATGCTGTCTCCACCACCACTCGACATAACACCCGCCTGCATCTTGTGTCAAGACAGTCACCTGGCAGGAATGCGATTTCCGTTTAAAAAAAACAAAACAAAACAAAAAACCAAACAGACCCCACACAGTTCGCTCGCAGGGGAATGTGGGAAAGTCAGAGCACATGTCTCTACTCGCTCAATTCTCATCAACCAACACACTCCTGTTATTTATCAACAAATCATTAAGGTAATCGTCAAATAAATCCCGACAGCAAACGCGTACCACATGACAATGACAGTTCAGATTGGACATGTGTGTTTTTCCTGTATTGATCCTGATCGATTCCTACAGCCTGTTTGATGCATAGTCAACATCAATAAACTTCTGTGAAGACATGATGTGTGAGTGTCTGTTCAAAAGAGAGACTGGCAAAGAAACGAGTGCAAAGTAGTATTTGAACGCTTTCGGTTTAAACCGTTGCTTTATGAGCTGCTCGGTTTCCTGCGTCGCCCCTGACAACGGGGAAACTAGTAAACGGATATCTGGTTAAAATGACGCAGCAGGGCGTTACATAAACAGGTGCCGCTAATCAAAGCTGGACTTCAAGTGAATCCGGACGGAGGCGCGGGTTTCAGCCATCTGTGGCAAAATGTGCTTTTAAAGTATCAATCAAACACATTTTCATGGGAAAAGAGCGCCACACAGCCAAAAACAACACTCCCGATGAACTCCCAAGACGAGTAACGGCTCAGAAGTGAAAGCAAAAGTATTTGATGCTTCCTGCTCCTGCTCGAAGCATGTCGAAGCATATTCTTCGCCACTCCTCACTGCTCGTGGAAAACTCTGAAAACAAATACTCATTTCCCTGTGGAACCTTCCATTCGAGCTTCTTTTCAGCGTGGATGGTCGTCTCACATGGAACACATCCTGCTAGGCTTAATAGCTGGTGTCTGTGTAGCTTTAGAGGTGCACATGATGCAAAATTGCTGCAGGAGACAGAGGCTGGTACTTGATAGAATAGCTTAGACGAAGTGGGAACAACTGCTCGTAATCCAACAAAGGACTGCATAGTATAAAAGAATCTGCAGGTGGTTTTTTTTTTTGTTTTGTTTTTTTTTACCCCTTTTCTTGCTTCATCATG
>JBBMJM010119078.1:0-14504 GCA_037832705.1 Centriscus cristatus
GGTTTGCTTGAAGACGTTTCGCCACTCATCCGAGAAGCTTCTTCAGTTCTGAACTGACTGGTGGGGGGTCCTGCTATGAGTACTAAGTCGAGTTACTCGACTTAGTACTTGAGTGGCGAAACGTCTTCAAGCAAACCAGAAGTCCAGTTGCCTACGATTTAACCCAGCAAGATGCTGAATACAAAATGTCTTCAGTTGAAATTACCCATACAAAAGGTACAAATATGATATGCAGTGTTGAAACTGAGAATTTAAATTGAAAATGATACAATTTAGAATTTAACATGAGAGCTTCAGGTTGGTAATTTCATTAGGTGAAGAAACATTGCACAGAGGCTGTGAGTTGGAATTCAAGCGGTTTCACCACTTTACAACAGACTGCAAACTCTAGTGATAATTCCTCTACGTGTAAAGTGTAGAAAAATATGTGGTTTGGTTGCGTACTTCATTACAGATTTGAAGAATCTAAAGACATCGCTCGGTGCAAAGGACACGGTGGATGGTCGTGATCTTCATTCTTCTGCACGGCACCACCTCATGGACCAGGCACGATTCTGCCATGGACATTACTGCGTTGGCGCAGGACCCTTCTTTAGTGCAGCTTGTTGCCTCATGAAAAAATTCCATGCTTATTGACAATCAGACAGAAACACTGCCACTTCCCCTGGAACCTGAGCTGAAATTAAAAGCGTTTTCAGAAGTCACAAATATCGCTTCCCTCTCAACCAGTGGTTCCCAACCCTGGTCCTTGGCACACCTGCCCCAAACCCCCAGGGTCGAGGACCGCTGGTCCTCTGGGTTCTTGATGCCAATTGCTTGCCCATTAATAAACAAAAGTATACCGGCTCTGGCAATTTCTGCCACTACACAGCATAGGCACCCAGTAAAAGTAAAGAACATAGTCCAAGAGTGTAAATGGATGATAGACACACCCCACAGAAGAATACCAGTCCACTTCCTAAAGCCCAGCAAATGCTAACAAGGTGTTGTTTCAGGAATTTAGACTCAAATTTTCAATCTTCAAACCATGCAATATTTTGTCCTTGTACGTTTTTGAAGTCAAACATGTTTGGAGCTACAATTTCCCCCCATCTTATGGAAATGGGACTGTATGAGTGTTCTTTTATGTTGGTTTTACAACAACGTCTCCGCAGTGGATGGAGTGTGACTCAAAATAATGTACAATGTTTTATCAATCAACAATATGTGATCATGTCGCAAAAATAGCAATTTTGGGAAAAGAGATGATGATGATTAATTAAAAAGTACAGGTCAGCTTTCAAGTAATAATTTCCTTTTTTTTTTTAAATGACATTTGTTAACCCTGCATCTACAGTGCGGCGTATTGTTTCTGGTTTCTATCAAGAAGTTTTCTATCAAGAGTTTTCTGTGCATGGCTGAAAGTAACGGCTTGCGTAATGTCGACCCGGCGTTTGGTTGACTTCTCTATCAGTGTGGATGTATGTCAGTTGTCAACCTGTGGGAAACTGCAGTTTGAGCTGGACAGAACTTTGTTCTCTGGAGATGTATTGAATGTGTACTTCTTCACAGGAACAGGAAAGTAGTGAACTACTCACAATTCAACGAATCTGACGATGCAGGTAAGAAAAGGCTCCTTTACATTTATTTTGGGGGGGGGGGGTCATGATAAAACCCATTCCTGGATTTCTGTAGACAGAAATTAATTTCCCTGAGTCAAATAAATGATGAATAACTTGAATATATTTTATATTTATTCTTATTTAGGCAGATAATTGTTATGCTGCTTTTAAATATTATGCAGTATTATTATGGGATGGGTGGGTGTTCTTGCCCAGATAGTTCACATATGCTGTAGACCTCAGAGTGCCCTGTAGGGGGCGCTCAGGGAGTGTATACACATGTAACCTGTTGTGTCAACTGACATGAAAAAAGAAGGAATTTGTGTCCTGTAAAATGTTGGTACAACTGAGTAGAAAAGACCTGGTTTCTTTTTCCTGTAGATGAGGAATATGGTAACGACAAGCCGAAGAAGGTTCGCACAGCCCCTCGTGAGCCGAAGCACAAGCACTCAAAGAACTCGCAGGATGAAAGGTAAGAGACAAAACGCCGACGCCGCCAGGTTCCAGAATCACTTGTCTGTCTGAAGGTTCCGGTCTGTAGTTGTCTGAGGACGTCTCCTCAGCTCGTTGTACTTTCTTCTGTTTTGTTCCGTCCTTATGTTTCACGTCTGATCGATGGGTGAACGTTAATGTCGTCCCTGAGTGACCTGACAGATTGAACTCTGTGTCGATATGGAACGAGATGCGCTGTCGTTTCTAAGATTTGCCTTTTCCCTTTTCCTGTCGTCTAGTGAGGACTCTGACGACAAGCTCTCCAAATCCAAAAATTACTCTGCAGGTGAGTCCATCGGTGGGTGAAAATCTGGGGTGGTCTGACCGGTCAGGGTCAGAGGTTGACACTAACTCTCCGTGTCGCTGCAGATGATTTTGGCAGCGATGATGAAGATAACGAGTTTGGAGAGGAGGAAGATGAAGACGGTGGGAGCGACTATGAAGAAAAGAAAGCGAAACGGGGAAAGAAAGGAAAGGTTGAGAAGCCCACCAAGAGGACACCAAAGAGGAAACGGGGCGCAGGTACCCACTGAGTTTCTACAACGCCTAGACTGGCCGGAGCCCCCAGAGTAGTTCTTGTTACTGCAGAGGGTCTTTAAAACGTCACAGTTGTGATTTGTACACGTTTGAGCGGTTTGTTTCCAGTTCGGTCCGTGATGGACGCGTCAACAGGTTGTGACACGGGGATGAGGGACGGTGCTTCGGTTGCAGAGCAGCGTGTCGCCCCACACCCGTGCTCGTAGGAGTCATTCCTCGCATCTCTAGAAGAGCTCTGCTGTCTGCAGAGATGAGATAGAATTTAATCTGGAGCTTAAATGTCACCCCTGGAAGAGATGAAACCACAAACACGTACAAGGAAGTAATGTGTTGTCATTTTGGAAACAATGTTTGATCTGAAACATCTGGGGGGGCGTCTGAGCTGGGCTGGGGAAGGGTTGTGCTGCGTCGGCGCTTCAGACTCCTTCCGTTTGAAAGTTGGTTTGATGTGACACCTCTGAATGTGGCCATCAATGTTTGCCTGAAGCTTCTGAACGTTTATTTCGATCGTTGCTGTGCAGATGCACCAAACTGCAAAGGTTGAGGGCGTTTGAGAGTCACCCCAGAGAAATGTCACCCTCCGTTCAAGTTTTCAGTTTGATTGGACCGTTTGTTCCCCCCCAACCGATCGACGGATCGTTGAACCTCTCGTCAGACGCTCACTTCAACGCCACTTTCGTATGCAGTACGGGATGTTCATGTGCAGTCGGGTCACTCTAGCGTTGTTTCTGGGGCGGATTTGGATTTGGCCCGGTGGCAGGTGAACGCATCACTCGGATAGAAGTGGTTCCGTTTTAGGACGGAGAGGTGCTGTTAGGTCCTGAAGGATTCTTGTTGGGGAACGTCCTCTGACGTCTGACGACTGATTGTGTGTAGACGACAGCGACGAGGACAAGGATGTGAGTCGAAAACGTACCGTGCGCCAGGCAGCATCCAAGGCCGTGTCCAAACAGAGGGAGATTCTTCTGGGCGACGGAGGCAGTGAGGATGAGGAGCATGAAGACCAGGAGGAAGCCTACTTGGACCGTATGTACATCTGGATCTAAACCAGTTCACTTAATTACTAGCCACCAAGCACTGCTTAACCTTTGAACTCCGAGGGTATCTCCAGTGATGCATTCACGCTCGTGCACTTTGGATTACCGTAATTAAGCGACTGTTTGCACCATCGGAAAACATCCCACAGCTCCTGAAGGCTGAGAAGGTGCACTACAGCCCCCAACCTGGTGTGACTCTGAGAGAAGCTGTCGTGAAGTGCAACCTCAGTGCTCTCAGGCAGCGTTCTTCGATTCCGGTGATGGTTGGAGTTAAAGGGGTAACGTCAGCTTTACGCCTGTTGTAACTCCCCCCTCCCCCCGTCTGCTTCCAGCTGACGAGTCTGGAAGTGATGAGGACTTCATGGTGGAGGATGATGATGACAGTGACTACGGTCACTCCAAGAAAAGGAGCAAGAAAGTGATCCGACGGGGGCGGCCAGACAAGAAGGAGAAGAAATCCCCCAAACCCAGACTAAAGGCCACAGGTACGGCTGTTTCCACAGGTGACCACCCAGCGGGGTTCTTGCTGCCGGTTCAAAGATCAAACTTGTCAAACAATGTTCTGGCGGTGCTTTGTCGTGGTCGGTGCCGAACGGGGGTCAGAGACTGCGCTTAACTGCCACATTTAGTCCCCACGACACCAACACTTTAACAGTGTGGACCACCGAGGTGGAGAAGTTGAGACTGACGGTGATAAAAGACGGAGACGGTCTCTCCATCATCCGGCTCCATCTCCCTCTAATAACACGTATAACGTCCTAACACATCTGTGCTTCATTAACAGACCAGCCGACATGAAACGGGAACAGAACGATGAATCGCCGTCGCCGCTATCACTCACCCAGACACCGTTGTTTGATTTGCTGCCTGTGAAGTTTGTTACAGTGGAGGAAGGGTGGGATTGTCCCACCTACTATGTGGCCGTGAAGTCGGAACGAAAACGACTTGACTTTCATCCAGTACAGTTGGAACTCACCGATCCTCCTTCATGAGGAATTTGTGTGTTTGCAGTAAACGTGTGTGTACTCGCGTGTTTTCCCTCGTGCCAATAACCGTCCATCGTTCATGCTACCACACACCTACGTAACAAAACGGTCCCACAACATTGTACATTGTTTGTTCTGATTTGGGGGAAAAAAAAAAAATCCTCGTTTGAACCCTCATCTGCACCTTTCCTCAGTGACCCCCAGTCCCATCAAAGGCAAAGGCAAAGGACGCCCCAGCACCAAGGCCCTGGAGAAGAGTTCACCAAAGGAGGAGGAGGAGGAGGAGGAAGAGGAGGAGCCCGAGAGTCCACTGGAGGAGGAAGAGGAGGAGACGGAGAAGAGAGAGACTTCCCCTGCCCCCAAGACGAAAAAGGAGGCAGCAGAGGGGGAGGAAGAGGAAGACGATGAAGAAGAGGAGGAGGACGGCTCAGAAGAGGAAGCACCATCTGGAGAAGACTAGAAGATGCAAAGCCCGTCCTCCACGTCTCTGCCCCAGTTTGTTTTTCTATTCTTCTTTTCGTCTCAGTGGCCTGGCTCAACGGTTTGGACTTGGTGTGCTTCTTCTTTTTCTTCTTCTTTTACTTACTTCTCACTTCAGCTTCAGCTCGCGTTTCTGCCTGAAAACCGTCATCATTGAAGACGCTCATGCTCATGTGATCTTGTTTCATACGTAAACTTCAGCCATCGCGTCATCCGCTGCGCTGACCCTCATTTCTGGCTTCGTCTCATACACATTTCTGATTCCTTCCTCTCTCTGACATTTTAATTTGGCGAGCTCCTCGCTATCACAACAACAACAGACAGTGTAACGTGTTCACACCAAAAGCACGTGTTTGGGAGCAGGGCGATGATGAATTGAATATGCACCGATGATTTTTAAACTGGTGATTCTCCCGGCTGCTGAACTAGAAGAACGTTGTCTGATCTGAATTCCATTGAGAAAATGAGAATTTTGCTTCGTGTCTTTGTTTCTTTTTAGTTCTTGTGTCGTTCTGATGTGTAGGACGTCAGAATCAGTCGGCATTCAGGTGAAAATGCACCAAACTGGATGATTTTTTTTTTTTATTTTTATGACCCACACACACTGGTGATTGTTTTGGGAATATTTCCATGAGTGGTTCTGTTTTACTGATGATGGGAAGTTAGTGTCAGGAAGAAGCGTAGTCTGTTATTTGCAGGTTGTTCACATATTAATGGAAAGAAATAAACGCTAATCAGCTTCATCCTTTGTTTGGACACGATGTACGTTAGTCGGCGAGTGCAGTGGTTTTTGTTCTGTCCCTTTCTCATCTTGGAAATTATGTGCTTTTAAAACATGGAGCATTTTAACAGGAAGTTATTTAAAAAAACACATTTTGAAATGGTTCAATATGGTTAAATCGGTTTTATAGAGTTTTTGGTGTTTTTTCTTTTGTTTTTTAGAAATTAGCAGATTGATTTCAGACGTCGCCTTCCCACCCTCAACTTGTGGATGTTCTGTGGGCAGCGCCAGTGACCTTGAAGTAAAAGTCAAATCCTTTTGAGAAGCGTCTGCCGCTGTAGGTCGCTGACGGGGTATCGTCAGGTTGCCACTGAGTGTTTGCCGTATGCTGGACTGCTCCGAGTCCCATGTGATACCGCCAGCATGTGTATGACTTTTCTATTTGTTTCAGTTCGTACGCTTGCGTATTCTCGACATTCAAACCCCTTGTGCCGGGCACACTCTAAATCTTGCTTCTTCTTCTTTTTTTTTTTTTTTTTTACTTTAAGACATGCAAGAAGTTTTTGTTTTGTTTTGTTTTGTTTTTTCGTCTTTTGAGTCAAAAAAGTGTGTTTTTTTCCTCCTGTTGGTTCATTGTACTAATTCTCTATTCAGATTATTTTGTAATGTTTGTTTTTTAAGAAACGAAATAAAAATGTATCTTGATTTTAAAGAAAAGGAAAAAAGACCTTGGTTGTTGCTGGTTGTTGCATCCCTCCTGTACCTATAGACTCTCCCATCCGTTTTCCTGCCACATGAACGTAAATGCTGTTGCCATTATGTGACTCATTCAGGTTTTTGTTACATCAGCGATGTGTCATGAAGGTGTTCAGCCATTCCTGTGAATGGTAAAGTGTCCCAAGAAACCAATGAGTTTAGGAAGCATTACTAGTACCTAAAAATGATAAACTTCTATTTCAATACGTCTAAAGTAAATAGGTTTTAAATATGTCAGCATGCCAGAGCTTCTAAAGCCATAAACAGTTGAAGTTGCTCCTCAGGTGCTTCCCGAGTGATGGTCAGTCCACACGTCACCTCTGGATAGTATCCATGATCCTCTGCGTCATCTCATCCACAGAAAAACAGTTTGGTTTCAGTTTACAGTGAATAACGATTAGTGTCAATGTTTACTAAGCCTGTTTTTCCCTTGTCAGATAAAATTTGCCTCGCCGTCCAACAGCGAGCAGCTGGCACGGAATCTCATCACCCGTTGGACGCTTCGTCGTCTTTTGCTTTAATGTGATAACTGAGCGGTGAGCAGTTGTCATAGTGATGTTGAGAAAGAGTGAAGCAGCGGGGAAGAGAACCACTTGAAGACACAATGTATTTATGTGACGGCCTCGTTCAGAAAATGATTTTACAAATCTGCTATCCCACACTGCAGAAATGTGGGATCCATCCACATGTTCTTATTGCTCATACTGGGACGTTCTCAGACCGCACACATGACTAAGGTTAAGCAAAATACACCCCCTTCACTAAGTATACTGTATTTCTTTTGAAAAAAGAAAAAAAAAAGCATTAATAGGCAATAATGTACCAATGCACTGACTAAATGTTGACCTTTCACCCTCACCATTTCTTATAATTAATAACTTGATATATACCGATTGTGTTAGTTGGTTCGTGATGGCTTTCCAGAGACTGCTGACTTTATTTCAATTAACTGATCAGCCACAACAGTTCATATTCCTTTCGTTATGTGTTCCATGTGAATATCCTTAGGATGGCGCTATTGGAACGCAGCACAAATATAAAGTATTGAAAACTACTTTCAATGGACTACTGTCTTGCAATAATATTGACATTACCAAATTACCTTCTGCAATATAATAATCAAACTATATGCACCAGACTTAACCACAGACAAATTTCATTTTAATGAAACATTTTAATTTGTGTATTTGCATATAGGAAAATAACCTTTTTTGTTATTTAAAAAAAAAAAAACAGCCTGTGTTGAACATACAGAACGGCAAGAAAACATGTTTCATGAACTACTGATACATCAGGGGTGCCCAAACTAGGATCTGCGGGGCAATGGCAGCCCGTTGTTCACTTTTAATTGGCATGAATATAAAAATGTCTGTGCTGTACAATTCGTGGAGCTGCTATCTTGAACAAGGCAGTTTCTGTCAGAAATGTTAGCAAGTGGATTGCAGAACATTTCAGACACAATAAGAGAATGAGTATTTCGTCATAGACGTTTGGGCAAAGTGTGTTTATTTGTTTCATTTTATTTTCAAGTGAGGCTCTTGAAAACTAAAATGTGCAACTGCACTACGAAACCAAATATTCAACCTACTCTGGTGCCAATGAGAACTGAAAGTTAAGCAAAGTTAAGCAGCTTGCCTGTTAACTAAAGAATAGTTTCCCCCCCATGTTACCATAAAACACAACAAACGCCACAATAGCCAACGTATGAGGTAGCTCAACCCTTCGCCCAAGACGGGAGGACTTTCTCAGGTGGGGGCAGTTCAAACAGCACCGGCTAATGTGGCAGCTAAGCTGGACGCTCGTGAAGATAAACAACATCTACTCATGTCCACTCTTGAATGTAGCTTGAATGTCTCTTCACGTTTCACCCTAAATACTACAGCAATGATTACATGAATATGAAAAAATGATAATACAAGTATAAACTGGACGAGCATCTTTGTGCGACCTTGGCAGCCATTGTTAGGACATTTATTGGAGTTTAAGTCTGGCTGCCATGGAGAACACAGATTAGAATCAAAACCCATCTGTAGCTACTACATGTGTCACATATGGACGATTTTGGTTTTTAAAGTCCTATTTAAGTTTATTTACGTAAGTAAAGTAACTTTGAAACACTGAAATTCTTAACTCCTAACTAAACTAGTTAACATGACTAGTTTGTGGGGGATGATTAACCCAAAGCATCACGCTGCCTCCTCCAATTTGTCCCCACCGCCACTGCTAGTATAGTATATTATATCATAGCAAAATTACATTGCATTGTCTTGCATCCTGACTTTTAAGGATTAAAAAAGATTGATGACATCAGTGCAGCCACATCAAGTCCAACAATCAGAAGCTTCCTATGTGGAGATACACCCTGTATGTTTTCTTTCAGGGAGTTACGTTGCATTATACTTGATACACTATACTTATCTAAGTTCATATGTCGAGGGGAAATCATTTCCAGGTGAAACGCACGTTGTTCAAATTTCAGTTTATTACAGTTGACTAACGCATTCAATGAATTTAACTGTCATTCCACTGGCAGTGGACATGTGCCTCATGGTGACATAATTTCCATGTGTTTACAGCATAATCTACCTATATACTTTTGCCTGTTTTTGTCAACTTGAATAGTGGCCCAGGCCCTCATATATATTTAATAGATTTCTTTATTATTTTATGTGGCTCTCAGTGGAAAAAGGGTTTGGACACCCTTGATATGCAGGCTACAAGCTGTACATGCAAACACAGTATATTGTTCCTGTGGCAGCTGTGAGCTCAGCATGGAACCGAACAAGGACAAACACAAAACAACGAGGGTGTATCAAAAGACATCTACATCTACCAGGATTAATCAAATTCACCAAACCTCGAAGGGAAACCTGGATTGAGGCATGAGTCAGGTGTCAAACAGTGGATCTGATCATCTTTCCAGGCCTGGAGCTGCGATGGACCTTTATGTGTTTGGATAAGTGGTCGCTACGCGCAAACTTCTTATCACACAGCGAGCACTCGTACGGTTTGACCCCGGAGTGAGATCGGCGGTGGCGGGACAGTTCATCTGATCGAGAGAACCTGGAAACACAGGTAGCAGACAGAAGAAAGGAACGTGGATAAAGGTTATTTGGGGTTTTCTTAGCCTCTACCTTTATTGCAGTCTGTGGCTTGCTCCGGTTAAGGGTCGCCGTAGAGCTGGAGACAATGCCAACGAACAGCAGAGGACTATCACCCGGACGAGTGACCAGCTCCTCAGGGCCACATGAAGGACAGACAACAAATGACCATTCATACCTACGGGTAATTTAGAGTGCTTTTTTAACCTTAGCATGCTTTTACAGGAGGAAGTTGGAGTACCCGGAGAGAACCAACACAGACATGGGAGCAGGCAAACTCCACATTTACAGACTGGACCACGGCTGGAAGTTGGCACCACATCCTTGAGCATTCATTGAATAGTTCCTAAATTCCTGAGCTTACCCATGGAAAGATTCCAGAAATTTACCATCACTTTTTGGTAACCAGCGCGTACTCGAAAGAATGCTGATTACGCACAGATACACGCACGTACCTCCACCCACACTGAGGCCAGCTGCACGTGTATGGCTTCTCTCCAGTGTGGCGGCGGAAGTGAGCTTTCAGGTGACTGCTCTTAGTGTACATCTTCCCACAGCCAGGGTGGGAGCACTTGTGGACCCGCTCCGCTGCTGCCACTCTGGTCACCACCCGAGGGGCCACGGCCTTCAGCATAGCACCGCCTGGGCCCCCGACTCCAGTGATCTCTAGAGTTCTGACGGTGATGGGCAGGGGTGCGATCTTGACATACTTCTGTTCGGTTTGCCAGCCACCATCCCCGCTGGTCAATGCTACGGAAGCAGAGGGGGCCTGAGGGTGGAGGGTGACGCTGGGAGCTGTGGCACCCTGGAGACCCACGACCAGGTGTGTGAGACAAACACCATTTATCTTGCGAGGACCCAGTGCGCTGTCACACCTGACCAACGGGAGGGTCTGCAGCTGCAGCACCAGTGGAGCACCCAGGAGCATAGATGTGGATGGTGGCGGGTTTGTCTGTGAGGACGAGCTTTTCTTCTCGGTGGCTGGATTTGTTGCGGAACGTGAGGAGCTGGTCCCAGTGGAAGTGTCTGGGGGGGCCGGCGACGCAGTAGCGTTGCACAGTGATGGGGAGAACTCCTCCTCAGGGGTCAGCAGCTCCTCTTTGACAAGTTCCATCTTTTCCCTCAGGAACTCCTCTATGTCCTCTAAGGTTGGGGAGAACAGCGAGGACGGGTCGAGCGGGAAGTCCGGAAGAAGACGTGCTCTTTCATCCTCCTCTTCCTCCTCCTCCTCCTCCTCCTCTGTGTGGCTGCAGCTGTGCACCGCCTCATGCTCTCTGGCGTCTGGGCTACTGCTGGCGACTGAACTACTCCCCTGGCTTTTGGCACTTCCTCTGAGGGGGAACAAGAAGCTGCTGCCGCCACCACTGCTGCTGCCACCTTCCTCCCTGAACGCATCGTTTTCCACACTCGGTGTTCTGCTACTGAGAGACACCATTGGTCCAGACAAACTTCCACAGAGAGGATGCTGGGAGACTCTATCCAGATAAAAGACATACATGTTTTTTAGGTTTTTATACATTTGTAGTATGTGAGGAAAAAAAAGTAGCAAGAACAAATGCAGAAATTATTTCCATAAGTAACTAATTGAATGACATCAGTCTCCTGTAAAGTATAGTTTACATGTTTTCTTTGTAAATAAATTACATGTAACGAGTTACTTCCAAATGCAGCACACAGTTCACAGCGTCCTTCCAGTTTGTTTGTTGCTCACTGAGTCTGTCTTTGTCTTTGCTATTTTTCTGTGCCCTGATTCACATCAGCTGCTTTTATTTTGATTTGAATACTGTATTTAATAGGGCATTTCTGATTTCTGATTTCTGTCAAGCAGCAGGTGGTTCTACAAGTGACGACCAATTGCAAGAGCTATGCCATCTTTTTGCTTAAGCCGTGGGACACAGAGGAGACGTTGGCTGGAACATCTGAAGGAACTGGGGGCTACATGGGGATGAATGCTGTAGTGAGTATCTGGGGGCCAGGGCATGAAGAGCTTGAAACACCATGAGCGGTAGTTCAAATTGTATCCTTGAAGGGTTCTGGAGGCCGGAGCAAGGAGGCTACAACATGTGTCATGTGTTAACTTTTTTTTTGCTCAAGACCATTGGAATACGGAATAGAATTGAATTTGGCAATTAATTTTAATTGATAAAAACTGGTCTCTACAACACAAAAGATGTGTTTGTCTAGATTAAGATACCTAAAACAACCAATTACCGTAATTATTCAATCCTGGGGGTACACCATAAGACACAGGGACGGGGGATTAAGAGTACTTTCTTTTTCGGTATCCATATCGATATTGAAAAAGAAAAAGATATCGGAAAAAGTTGGTGGTGGTAGGAGTGAAACCGATTTAGAGCTGTACCCTCAATGCCACTCCACTGTTCAGGATGATTCAGTAGTGGACTATGGTGTACCCAGTGCCAAAAGATCCCAGAGGACCAGAATGGCATTACCACCTGAGTCAAGGAAGGGTGAGCAACATGTCATTTGTCACCTTTAACAGGGCCGTCTCTGCTGTGACCGGCATTGAAACCAGATTGAAATGGCTTTAGGATCTCTGCTGCAGCTGCATCAAACACCACCCACCACAGCAGTTTACAGATATGACTGACGTTTTGCATCCAGATTGTCTCCTCAGCATAGGCCTGACAACCACATGCTTGAAACATCCTTGATAGTCTGTGAAGGGACAGGAGCATGTGGGGTGTTGATGCTTTCACGTGTTTACCAATGTTCCAGTGTTCAGTGTCGGACATTGCTTGAACATTTTGAAAAGTACATTTAGCCATTGGGAAATACAGTAGGGTGTGTCGTGCAATGGAAATATTACCGGTATGTGTAGCACTAAACATGTTATGTATCTTATAATCCATTAGAACACGTAGTTCAACCTGTATTCCAATACATTTTTGGTTCACTTACTGTCTCATGATCATACATGATGCCTGGGCCTCAACTTGTTTTGAACCTAAGCTAGATAACTAACAACAGAGGCCTGTTCACCACATTGTACCTTGTCGGAGCCAGCATACCTTGCAGGAACAGTGAACTATGCCTGAGATCCCACTGCAATGCACCTTTTTCCCATGCTCATTATACACATGATCACACCACCACATCTTCTGAGTGTGCACTCCTGCAGACAGCGTGCTCTCCGTATGTCTTGAAGCTTCAATAAATCACAAACAGATCATTCTGTTGAGACAATTCTTATTTCTCCGAAATTGGACAGCGACAACACATTTTTCCACAAGAGTTGTCAGATACAATCGGAGTGAACGGTGCTCAATAAAATAAAAATCGTGGATGCTCATAGCGGATGTATCCGACAGCTTTTGGTGGATTGCTCAACTTCTGGAGACTTGTGGGTTAATAATTGAATTTATTGTATTCAATTCAATTCAATGTAGACTTCCTTATAATGTTGGCTCATGTAGCTGCAGTTTGAAAGTCCTGGTAAACTAATCCAGATCAGGGTCTACTCCTGGCTGAGCTAATCCAGATCACAGTCTACACATTGAACTGGACTTTTGCTCGAAAACATTTCACCGCTCCTCTGAGACGCTCCTTCAGTTCTAGAACGAACCCAGTAAGTTACTGTGATCTGGAGCCTGTTCCAGAAAGCAACTTTAGAGAAAATCTGTTTCTTAATCCTGAAAAGAGTGTCGCTTATTCCAGCATCGCTGATAAACTGAAGTATGAATTTTGACATCTGGGTTATACCAGGATCAGCAACTCGGGATTTCCAATAGAATTTTTGGATTTCTGAGAACCTACACAGACAAAAACGATTCACGGATTTTTGTTTGTTTGTTTGTTTGTTTTCAAACTGAACCCAAACATATGAAACTTGAAAGACGTTTCCTTGGTTTCTGCCGGTTTTGTTGCAAACAATCGAAAACTGCAGTTTTCTTATTCGGACGAACACAGTCAAATTTTTCACAAAAGGAAACACAATGTGTCTGAGAGCAGGTTGTTTGCTGTCAGTCCGCATGTGGCAGCAGGGCCTCCCCCCTCCTCCCCCCTCCTCCCCCCCTCGACTTCTCTCCTCCTCTCTGTCTCGACACAAGCAAACAAACACGTTTTCCTTCAAGGAAAACGGATCCATTTTCTTTATTTCTCCAAGTTTTGTGGAGTGACCCAGCGAGGATCCAGCAGAGGATCCAACGAAGGAATTCACAAGTTGGTGTGGGTCAGAACCGTGTTCGTGGCGCCGCGCGCCAGTGGGGGAAGACGCCCCAGAGAGGGACTCGACGTACCGTGCGTTGTCGCAGGAGGCTCCCCGGGCAGGAGCGACCCGATGCGGCGGATGATTTCCGTTCCACCTCCGTCGCGTTATAGTCGGACCAGTCTCACGTCCCGTCCTTGCCACGGGTCCATGTTGGCGTTCCTTCGTCCCTGCGTCACGTGACTGCACAATTGGGCGGTGCCAGCGTCCTTTCCGTGCCGCTGATTGGTTGACGGAAGCGGAGGCTCGTCTCGAGCAGCGTTCCGATTGGCTGGATAATCTCGATCGCCAGTGGGGGATTCGAGTGACTTCTATGAAAAATAAACGAGACCGTCAACGAGTTCTTCCGCCAGGGAAAATACAGTTTTCCTTACTTTTACTGCGTTTTTACGACAGAAATTGAGAAAGAGGCAGCGCCAGGGAGAAGGAATCTGAAAGATTTGCAGCAAAGTCATTTTTAATACACGATGCTGCCATGTAATTTATCATCATCAGAGCTATTTAATTCCTGTTTGTTTGCAGACTGATGTTTCATTACAGATGTGTTTTATGACGTTCCATGGCA
>JBBMJM010119116.1:0-14499 GCA_037832705.1 Centriscus cristatus
GTGTGTGTGTGTGTGTGTGTGTGTGTGTGTGTGTGTGTGTGTGTGTGTGTGTGTGTGTGTGTGTGCGTGCGTCTGTGGGGTCCTGTCCTCAAGGTTTAGTCCGTGGTAATCAGTGGTGTTTGATTGGGGGGGGGTCTCTGTTTTACTGGGTTCACCAGCCTGAATGACCCCGTCAGTGTTTGTGTACAAACTGTCGATATCCAGGGTGGATAAAATGGGGTCTTATGGAAGGTGACTCTGTGTGTGTGTGTGTGGGGGGGGGGGGTCTTTGGCAGAACGCCCTGCTGGAGTTCGCTCTGAAGCACCATCGTTCTGAGGAGCTTCACCATCTCCCAGACCAGGTTCTCATTCTGGATGAAGAGGCTTTCTTCGACGACAGGCGACTCGGGAGGAAGGAGAAGAAACGTCTGCAAACAAACTCCCCACTGAAGACGAGTTTGTTCTTCAGCCTGCCCGGAACCCACCTGAGCGTGGATTTCTTCAGGGATCAGGTTTGACTCTGGATCTCCTGCACGACGTGTTGGACTAACACCGCGTCTGTCACCGTCACCGTCGACTGAATAAAAGGTTTCACACCTTTTATCGTTGTGGAAACAAATCTGAAGACACTTGTACGACCTCCATGCATCTTTCCTGCAGGGAGGACATCAAAGCCCCGCCTCTCTTTAACCTGCACTAACCCCGCCCACAACAACACCGGCGGCTCAGGGTTGCATGTGTGGTGTGACCGTTCATCTATCCAGACAAACATCTCCTAGAAGATCTCCGGAGTCTGACGGGTCACTGTTCCATCTGAGCATCTGAGAATCAGAATCAGAAGTACTTTATTCATCCCTGGGGGGCCCTTCAGGGAAACTGAAGCTCCAGCAGCAGGCAGGAGAACAGCACACAGAAGATAAAATAAAAATAAGATATAAGTATAAAAACATACCACAGAATTAAGTATATACAAGTTATTGCACCGTTGTACTCGTGCACTGAAGATGAACTAACAGGGAAAAGTTGAGAAGTTTCGAAGTTCCAGAGTTTGAGTTCATCTTTGTATCAGCGAACGTGATGTCTTTGTTATATTGCATGTTGTTCTATCTATTTCTCTATTATCGGGGGGATAATCCAGTCCAGTCAAATCGATACGGGACAGCAGGAGCAGACATGTGTCTGCAATCCCTCCCTACACCCTGTCCACTCCTCACCACATAGTGTGCTCACTAGTATATAGTGAGTAGGGATATAGGGTGTAGGGACGGATTGCAGACACAGCCACATACACCATGGCTTCTTCTCTGTTTGTGTTTCTGTGGCAGCCTCACAGCGCCACCTATGGGCCTGGAGTAGTTAGCGCAGCATTTGACCTGGTTTGTGTGGATGCGTTTCTGATAGTTTCTGAAAAGAAATTACCCAGTTTCATCTCTGTGTGGACGTGGACTGTGTATGAGTCGTCCACATAAAACCTAAAGAACATAAAAACTATATACCTGAGAATAAAAACACGGCCGTGCTTTGATTGAAAAGTCTTGTGCTTGATGCTCGTGGAGCTACAGCGAGGAGACACGGACACTGATGAGTGATTTGATGAGTGTGACCATGCAGGTGGAGAGATACAGCTTGGACAAAGTGCTCGTGAGAGGAACAGTGACAAACATCTCCCCTGTGCTGGAGTCACAGAGCAGAGAGGACGGTGTGAAGGATGGCAGCACTGAGCAGAAAGGTCCTCGGACAAACAGGAGAGTGAAATATTTTGAAGTTGAACTTCAGGATGGTACCATGTTAAAAGCTCGCCAGGTTGTTATGGCGACAGGTCCAACGCGGGCCCAGATGGCCAACATCCCAACATGGGTCACAGGCATCGGAGAAGACTACCCAGAAGATCGTCTGCAGCACACAGTGCATCTCATGCACCTTCTGACAGCTGGGTTCCCCCAAAAAGGTAAGTCTGAGGGTGATCACGACGGGTGTGGGTCCAAGTTCAAATCCACACCGTGGCGAAGTGCTGACATGTGCACAGGACTGCGCGTGTGTGAGCCGGGGCAGAGGGTCATGGTGGTCGGCGGGGGTCTGACCAGCGCTCACGTCGTCTCTCTGGCTCTGCAGCATGGCGCTGGGCATGTGACATGGGTGATGAGGAAGCACCTCCAGGTGTGGGAGTGTGGAAACAGGTGTACAGGTGCACTGGGACCGAGCAGTCCTCACCGGTCCGTTTGCTCTTCAGCTGAAGCAGTTTGATGTCGGTGACGTGGAGGGTCTGGTGGGTCGTTATTCCCACGTGGAGCACGGCATCAAGATGGACGGCCAAGCTTACCTACGCCAGTTCTACAACGAAAGGAGTCTCCACAAACGTCTGGCTATGATTCACCAGGCGAGGAAAGGCGGAGCCGTCACCCCAGAGGCCTACGTTCACCTCCGGCCGTTCATCGCAGACGGACGGGTCGATGTTCAGACCTACTGTCAGGTAGGTCTGAACCACCAGGGTTTGACAGGAGGAGCAGAGAGGAGACGGGATGGTATGAGATGAGATGAGATGTTCTGGATGAAATGAGAGGAGAAGGGACAGGATAAGGCCAGCTGACAAGGACGAGGAGAGAAGGTTTTACTTGAGATAAAATGATTTTAGATTAGATAACATAATATGAGACTTAGCTATGAGATACATGAGATTTAGGGTTATCTGAGAAATTTTGGTTGCGAAATGATGAGATCTTTTAGATACTTTGGGGTTTCATGAGTTGAGAAATGTTGGATGGGACAAGACGAGAAGAAATGAGATGAGCTGTGGTAGATCAGGGACAATTATTGGATAATTTGGGAGGATTCGGTACAAGACAAGACGAGATGAGATCTTGATAATTTGGGGCTATTGGAGTTGAGAAATTCTGGGTGGGACAAGATGAGAATAGATGAGATGTTTTACATGAAATACAGTTCAAGGTCAGATGATGTGATTGAGCTGATTGAAATGAAACTAGATGATTTTATCTGATATTAGAAGAGATGAGAGGGTTTCAGATGAGACTAGATAACGTGGGATCGTAGGAGGTGACAGGATCTGGTCTGACAGGTGAGTGAAGCCCGCTGGTCCTACAAGAACCAAACCTGGAGCGTCTCTCTCAGCACCGGACACCAGTGGACCGGCGATATGATCTGGCTCGCCACTGGCTGCAAACTGGACGTGAAACAAGATCCTTTGCTGGCTGAGGTGATGAGAGAATTTCCCATCCAGGTGCGTTCAACCGAGAACTGGCTCAGATTGTTACAGTTCTGGCAAAGGCAGAACATGAAAGTGTATTCTATTACTAAGAAAGAAGTACAACAGAAAATCCACATGAAACATTAATCCAAGAGCACAAGGAAGAACAAGCAGGTCAAACACGAGGGAACAAACAGAGGACTCCCAAGAAACAAGGGACGTAGATGCAGGCGAATAACGAGCAGATGAGACACAGGTGAGAGCACATGGGGGAACGCAGGGCGCTGATTGGCTGAGACACAATGACACAAGTGGACCGGGCAGGGAAACCAAACACCCAGAGACAGGAAGCACCAGGCAAAATAAAAGACCAAATTCTGACGAAGGACTCATCTGCGTGACGGGTCGCTGAGGACGGTGGAAGGATGGTGAGCAGACACCGTGGAGTCTGGGATTTCAGCATGGAAACCCCCAGTGTTGATGGTGAAATGGAACAGCAGAGTGGAAGTCTCTTCTGACTGAGGTCACGTCCACATGGAGACGAGTTCAGATGATTCCGCAAAAGTTTGCACATTTCGTCCACATGGAGCCGGCGTTTTGGAGCCGCGTTTCAATCATGTTGGAGTGTGAAAACTTCTGGACACGTCAACCGATTATGGTTCTGTCTCCATGCGGACTTGACTTAAGTTATGAGTGACCAGTTACTGGAGAAAAAAAGACATGTTGACCTGAAACAGACCTTTTTCACATGTTACTTGAATACCGGACGAATACCTGACGGGCTGCATCGACAGTCCCCAAACATTCCAGGTTTCTGTTCTGATTTCTGGTTTCTGGTTTCTGGTTTCCGGTTTCCGGTTTCTGGTTTCCGGTCTGCTTCATCACCATCGTCCTCCATTGCCATTCTTTTTCTTTTCTTTCTATCATTCCAAAGTTGGCTGGACTACAGGTCGGGCACCGTTTGTCGGCGCGTGTTGCCAAACAATGTCCCTTTCAATGCAGATCAACTGGGAATTGACTGCTGTGACCCCTGTGCATGAATGCAATCATGTTTTCCGAGAAAATTGTGAAAATAGAAGACATAAGATAGACAAACGTGAATTTCACAGTCCTCAAGCTCGGCCATACGCTCCCCATTTTACCCTTAAAATCTATTTAAGATAAATGATGTGTCAAAAAGCAGTGGGTGTGAGGAAAATCATGGACTGATTGTCAGAGGACGAATCAGCCAGAATAACTTGTCGGCAGTTTTTGCAGCACAGACATAAAAACGTGTGCAGAGTGTGTGTGTGTGTGTGTGTGTGCGTGCCCCGGTCTCCTCACCCGATAATGTTTCCGGAGCAAAGATCTTGAAACATTTCACGTTATGGAAATTGCCGTCCTTTCCACATGTTTTCACTCTATATATCTATATACCTCCGGGTCCAGTCCAGACCAGAGGTCAAAAGTGTACGGGGACAGTTGACACCTGTTCCATCTGATAATGGTTGTGACCGTTGGTCAATACCACAAACAGTTTTTACATCAGGGAATGTACAGTACATTGTAGAATACGTCTGTGCCGGTTTCTTCTTTTGCAAACATAAGTAAGTTTCTATTTACTTCTGCGCCGCTACGCTTTTACAAACTGTTACTCTGACAGAATTGTATCTTCAGTTTTGCTCGTTCTCATGAATGTGTCTGTTCTGTCCCTATGAAGGTGATGGACGGTTGGCCATGTGTATCAGAGAGCTTACAATGGGCAGAGGGGTGTCCCATCTATCTGATGGGGCAGTACGCCGCCCTCCAGGTCCTGTTTGTGTGCCGAGCAATCTGCCCAAATGTTTGACAGACGGTCCCCACATGGTTGTTCTTCATACTTTTATGTACACAGATTGGACCTCATGCCGTGAACCTGGCAGGTGGGCAAGCAGCCAGTGTAAGAATCGCGAAGGGCATCCTCCGCCGTCAACAAGACGGGTGCACAGAGCTCCGCGAGGACAAACCGAAAGCCGAAGAATATATTCAGCAAATGCAAGGCCTTTTATGGCTGTGACATCCCCTCCCCCACTAGACACACTCCAGCTTCCCCTCGGAAGGGGTGGGACTCAGTACCGACCTGTAACTGGGCCTAGACAGCGCCACCAAGACTTACAGTGTGTTCCAGTTATTTTGGGTGTGGTTAGTTTTCACAGGCGGGTGCATCTGTCCTCATCTCCGTTCCCTTATCTTCCCTGCTTTGCCTCTACCTTCTCGTCTGGTCTTGTCTTGAGACACAGTGATCCATGATGACAGGTCTGCTGCTGATTGGCCTTGGCTTCGCCCTGATTTATCCACTAACTCGGAGGATGGCAGCGGTCAAGGGACCCCAAAGGCTGCCCGTCATGATTTTTGAGGTAGGCAGAGCCGTCAGTGAACTGAACTGTGACATGGCTACCAGTGACCGTCTGGGTGACCTGGAACGTGCTATGGGTGTCATCTCGGAGAAGCTTTCAGCTCTGCAAGGGAATATGGATCGTTTCGGAGACCAGAATGGACAATCGAGTAGTGGAATCAATTGGAATGCAGCTCGTCGCCCAAACCCAAACAATCCCGATCTGTTTTTCGTCTCCCCTCTGTATCAGTCTTAGCCAAGGTCACTGCTGGAACAACTCCTGCAGAGGACCACTGCATTCTGACGCTGTGAACTATCTTCCCTGCCCCCCTTCATATACACCTGCCGATTGTTGACTTCATCTAGGGCACAACCAGGATCGTCTCCTTGTTATCGTGATGACATCCTGCCGAAGAGGCACCTATACCGTGGCGGGGCGGAGGCAACTCTCCAATGCCTTCACCCTCACAGTGTGGCAAGCAGGTTTCACAGTGCAGCGCCTCAATGGCTGCCGATGGCGACCACACTGGAACACTTCACCTCCCTTTTCTCTAACTGTTGTCCATTGTGTTCCTGTGTTATGTCGTGTTGGTATACGTGTTGTACATGCTGCCAAGGCTTTTTCTGTGCTCCAATGGGAGCATAGTCTGAGAGTTGCCCCCCCCCCCATGTTCTCCTCCTTTCCTACCCTCTTTATACTGTTCTATCACCAAACAAAATTTCATGATACTGTACTTGTACTGTACATATGACAATAAAGCAACCTTCAAACCTTCAATACAGAGATGGAAAAACATAACAAAGCTTCTGCCTGGCATTGTACTGCACTGTATCATACAGTACCATATCATATTGTAATGTATCGTTCCATATTGTACATTATCATATTGAATCGTACCAAATGACGCGGTACCATATTGTTTGTTACTGTACCGTACCATATTGTAACGTGTTGTACAGTATCGCACTGTACCGTATCATAGCATACCATACTGTAACGATTCGTATCATATTGTACATCATATGAAATTGTATGAAATCACACCATAGAACACCATCCCATGTCCTTTCATACTGTACTGTACCACTTCACTCCATATGGTCCCTTATCATACCAAAATGTATCGCAGCATATTGTATCATGCCTTATCGTATTGTATGGTATTGGGCCTTATATCTTACATCTTATCATCACTGCAACTACTACATTTATTTAACGACATTAGCTGTAATTCAGTTGCTAACAAATGTTCTACTTTAGATGAGATGAACCTTTATTGATTCCTGTAACGGAATTTCAAGTAAACCCAGCAGGAACTTAGAAAAATATTAGAATACTATGTCACATTAAATTGCTATTTAAAGACTCTTAAAGAGCACTTCCCATAAAATATAAAATAAAAATACTACCCACGAACTAACTTAGGCCAAAAGAGAAAACAATCTATAAAATATGACATGAAGTAAGAATACTAGCTACACAACAATAGATACCCAAAAAATACCATCTACAAGAAAATGGCCAAAAGGTCTGAAAGTGTGTTTATGCCAGATGTTGAATGGAATCTGCCTTCCAACCCTCACCGACGGTCATGAGCTTTGGGTCATGATCGAAAGAACGAGGTAGCAGGAACAAGCGATTGAAATGGGTCTCCTTCTTAGGGTGGCTTCAGACATCAGACTCAAAGTCTGCTGATCCGATGCATTGAAGGGAGCCCATTGAGGTGGTTCTGGCATCTGGTAAGGTTCCAGGTCTCCAGGATGCCTCCCAAGGGAGGTGTTTCACCTCCCAACTGGGAGGAGATCCTGGGCCTGACCCAGGACAAGCTGGCCTGGAAAGGCCCCCAGGATTACCCTGGAAGAGCTGGTGGAAGTAACGGTGGGAAGACAGATGAAATAATCACTCCAGAGTTCCTGGAGAGAAAGCCTATGTGTGTGCAGATGTTTTGTTCAAGAATATGCTGGGGGAGGGTAAGTTGATTCGGGGGTCAAGTCATCGTCGTTCGGTCGGCAGGAGCTGAATAGTGCTGAGAAGAACCTGAAGATCCATGCTTTTTTGGGGGGAGGACACAGCATCAGGTCGACGAGGTGTATTTTCAAGAATTTCATGACAAAGTCAGAAGTTCTGTCCCCTGATTGGACCATAAGTTCCACAATCTCCTCTGGAGACTCATATGCCATGTGAATGTCCCAGACTGTAGCCTTCATGACATTCTTCAAGTTTCTCTTCTGCTCTGACGCAGCAACAATTAAAATGCTGATGTCTTCCAGGACAGGGTCTGTCAAGGCAAGGTCAGACAGGTGCTCAACGAAGGCTTTGATGTACTCTGGCTTCAGGAGCTTCCTGGTTCTCCTTGGTAAGTGTTTGATCAACTTTGAGACCAGAGAGGAGAAGAACTCATGGGTGAGCTGCACTTCTTCAAGTGTAGGTGTCCTGTCTGACTCCAGCTCGTCCTGCTTTGACTTTGACGGCTTTGACTCAGCTGCTGTGTTGTGTTCAGCCGAAGGTCCAACCATCAGAGACTGGTTGATGCTCTCTTCTGGTAAGGCCTCGATGGCGCTTATCTCAGTATGAATGTCATTTCCATCTGGCGAAGGTCCAGGTCCAGGCTCTGTTTCAACGTCATTCTCATCTTCTGAAGATCCAGCTATCAGAGATGCTGGTTGGTTGAAGCTCTCCTCCGGTAAGGCCTGGTTGGCGCTGATCTCAGTCTGAATGTCATTTCCATCTGGCGAAGGTCCAGGTGAAAGAGATCCTGACTGGTTCTCCTCAGGTGAGGTCTCATCGTCGCTGACGGTCTGAATGTCATTCCCATCTGGTGAAGGTTCATCTGTCGGAGACTCTGGCTGGTTGAGGTTCTCTTCAGCCGAGGTCTCGTTGTTGCTGACATCTGTCTGAATGTCACTTTCATTTGCTGAAGATCCATCGGTCGTAGAGTCTGACTGGTCGACGCTATCAGGTGAGATCATATCATCGCTGAAATCTGGCCTCCCGGTGTTTTGTTCTTCAGGTGGAGGTGGTGTGGTATGGAGGTTGTCAATACAGATCGAGGCAGGTTGTGGAGGGTTCATCTCCAGAAAGAGCAACACCTGCTGTAGATATCTCTCCACTGCGTCCTCCACCCTCATATAGCGGACCTCGGGTGAAATGTTCATGAGGTTCAAATTACTCTTGAGGTCTAAGATGACGGAGTCAGAGAGAAGTCTTCCCTTTGGAACATCGGGGATCTTGTAAGTGTTTCCACTCATCACACGGTTGTAAACTCCATCAGTCATTTTTCTTGCGAGTTTCCTGATATTAATGCTGACAGAGTTATTTCCTCCAGCACATATGTCCACTTGGGCCTGTCTTTTGTAGATCTTCTCCAGATGTTCCTTGATGGTACCAAACTCGAGTACATTGAGTTTGTTCCTGAACACAGTGTGTTTGGTTAGATTGCGGGAACATGTTTCCATGGTTTTACACTCATCCAGAGTTATTCTCACATTTGTGGAGCTGCAGTCCTGGAGAGTCACAAGAAAGTGAAGGTCTCCGACCTGAAAGGGGTCCTGTACTTTGTCCAACATTTTCTCAAAATAATTTTTAAAAAGAACTTGGAAGAATGTTAATTTTCTGGTTTTTATGTCTTTCTGTAGCGTGTTCAGGTCACTGTGTTCTCCTCCACCGCTGCTCACAGCTGCGTTGATGTACGCGTCGCTGTGTTTCTTGAGCAGGTTCCCTGGCTCCTGACTTGAATTCTTTCCACCCAAAGAGGTCCTCAGACATCTCAAGGTGTGGTTCACCACGAGCCGAAGGGTCGAGATGCTGCTCATGGTGCCAGGAACAAAGAGGGCGTGCTGTCCATGGCAAACTCTACCTTTGGTGGTCATGGAGAGCAGAGAGCTGACCCTGGTCTTCACTTCTGTCTCCAGCAGTGCTGTCAACTTCTTCACATCCTCACACTGCTGCTCTGGGACAGGAAAGCAGTCTTCAAAAAACACTGACATGATGTCTCCTAGGCTGATATCGAGAGTTTCCATGACGGCCGTAACTTCAGCCTCAGAGGACTTCATCAGGTTCCCCTCAAACATGGGCACCACAAACCTCAGGAAGTCTGCAGTGAGTGTCTGAGTCAGATCGTGGAACATCTGAGCCAGCGTGGCCGCCGTGGACGAGTTTGTCTCTCCAACAGAAATCCTGATCCTTTCCTGTGCAGAGATTTGGTCCAAGTGCTGCTTGATGATGGGCTGAAGATCACTCTTCCGTGGTTTGAACGGACACTGTGCGGGTTCTGGGGTGGTCACATTGTCGCTGACGTCTGTTTGATCTTCAGTCTCATCTGGTGAAGGTCCAGTTGTCAGACTCTGGGGTAGGTTCATGTTTTCCTCTGGTGGGGACATACTGTCGCTCACCTCTGTTTGATCGTCAGTCTCATCTTCTGAAGGTCCAGTTGTCAGAGAGTCTTGCTGGTCGATGTTCTCCTCAGATGAGGTCATATTGTCGCTGACCTCTGTCTGATCATCAGTCTCATCAGGTGAAGATCCAGCTGTCAGAGACTCTGGTTGGTGGATGTTCTCATCAGGTGAGGTCACATTGTCACTGACCTCATTATCCTCGTCTCGTGAAGGTTCAAACGTCAGAGTCTGGGGCAGGTTGATGTTTTCCATCGGAGTGGGAGTCACTTCACTTGTTTGAGAGCCTGCATGACCCTCCTGGGAATCAGATCATCAGGTTTATATCTGTCTTTGTGTCTTTGAGCCATCAAGTCACCATTGTCCTTTGATCTCGGATGACTTGATAAAAGATCAGGACTATGGTGCAAATCATGTGGACATGGTCAAAGGACGAGCGTTCTTTGACCATGTCCACATGTCAGGATAATTCTGCTGCGTCAAGAATGACTTTCATATTTTCATGGGATACATGTATGGACAGAAGGATGGAGCGTCAACTCGACAGAGTATGTACGGTGTAGGGTCCACAAACCTCTCCAGAAATGTAACTACACCCACCGGCTCTGAGGACCTCTGATGGACTGTTTCACAGTACTTTCCCAGTTCCCAGATCAGGAGAAAATGACAGGAAGAGTTTTTGACTGAAAAGGTGACAGAAAATGATGCCGATCTTATTGTAGTTTGTGCCTTAACAAGATCTGTCCACTTTCAATAGATTCAACACAGAGTTACAAGACAGACGCAGAAATACAAACACAATATGTCGGACCTCCACGTAGGCTACAACAAGTGTAAAACCGGGCTCGGTCTTCCACCTTGGATCCAACAGTAGCAGGCAATGTGTGAAGGTTAAACAAAGGGCAGGTGCAGTGCTTACTGTTGCCCAGACCAGGTGTTTGCACGAGCTGACAGTGGAAACTAAGAGTGGAAAGCCTCCCAGTCCAATTTACCCACATATATTTTTGTTGATTCCCGACATTTGCGGTATATGGGAGCCGACGTCCTTGTTAACATCTCGACTGTGAATGTTTCATTCATTCGTTCGTTATCTCCCACTTGCCCCAGTTACAAGTCACCATTCTGTCATTAACGGGGGAACCTCAGGGTACACGTGAAGGACGCTCTTGCATTCACACCCACGGGCAATTTGGAGTGACCAGTTAACCTTACGATGCCTTTGGAGATGGGAGGAACCCGGAGAACCTGGAGAGAACCTGAATAAACACGCAAGACAGAATGTTTCCAGGTGGCAAATTTGCTAACCTGTGCGCTTAGCAGTCGGTGTGTGTGTTGAAATTAGTACATGAGGTTTTTCTCTTTTTAACTTTAGGCCCCCCCCCCCCCCCACACACACACACACACACACCGTTGATGATTTCTACACGCTCTCAGGGTCCGTCCATGTCGGTGAGTTCTGACCTCTGACCTGACCTCCCCTCAGACGTGTTCCTGTCTTTCACGATGTCCATGAAGTATGAGTCTCCCCTCACTCCAACGGGTGTCGACCAAAACCAAATCCCGTTCCTTTTTGTTGTGTGTTCGATGCTACTGATGTTCACTCAGAACAGTCCGATCCAGGTGTAGTTAGTGCAGTAACAAGATGAGCTGCTGTTGCTGAAGGAAACAGTCGTTCTTTGTTTCTGGTTTCTGGTGCTATTACCTGGAGTACCGTAATTATAGGACTATTTACGGCAACAGAAAAGGGTTCAGTCGGTTCCTCTACCTGGAGTGCAGAAGGAGAAAACGTCCATCGGCTCTGTTGCTGTCATTACAGCAACCCCACTTGCTTTGTGTCCCTAAGCAGGCTGGCCTTTACCGTAATAACAGTAACTTGGCCCAGGTAGGTGACCCAATTTCAACTTCTCAGCTTTCTGGAACCATTTTCTGATTGCGCAAGTAGTCTGGTAATTATGCTCGTACAAATGTAGCGTCGGTGATACGGTAGGTGTTCAAGGGTTGATGTGGCGTTGCTGTAGATACAGGTGTCCTAGTGGATTCCACCAGTCCCAGACGTGTGTCCTGTTCTTGTTGTTGTTGTTTTATTATGTATTATTGTCTCTAATCCACGTCTCGTGTCACTACACGTTCCTCAGGTGTTCCGTCACGTTCAGGGGAACTCTGAAGGTCAACCTTTGACCTAATAAACATCTTGGTTTTCTTGTAAACACTGTTTGTTTGTTTGTCTTTTGGGTTGTGGGGGGCGGGTGGAGTCTGGCTGAGCTTCCTCCTGTTACCAGAGCAACAACAGCAGTCATTACGGTAATGACAGCAGCTTCCAGCAAAAGAGTGAATGGGATTACCGTAATGGCAGCAACATGTCCGCTGAATGAGTGTGTGTGTGCGCACGTGCCGGCCTGTCTGCCTGTGCTTGCATGTTTGTGTGTGTGTGTGTGTGTGTGTGTGTGTGTGTGTGTGTGTGTGTGTGTGTGTGTGTGAGAGAGAGAGAAACAGATCGTCGTCCTCGTCCAACCAGTCCAACAGGACCTGAGACGTCTCTTGTTCCAGCAAACATCAGTTTTCCTGAAACACTGTCTGGAACGTTCTGGAACACAAAGGCAGCTACAGGTCGTTGTGGTCCTGGTATCGGTCCTGGTACCGGTCCTGGTACTGGTTGTGGTTGTGGTTCTGGTCCTGGTCCTGGTCCTGGTCCTGGTTCTGGCCCTTGAGTATCAGCAGCCGGCCGTCAGACGAGAAGCAGCAGTTCCCCCGAGGACAAACGAGTCCAAACACGTTCCGGTGGGCGGAACAAGAATGTTCCCTGAGCAGCAGCGGCCGCCCTGATTGGCTGATCCCGCCACCTGTCGGAGGACCCTGTCGGAGGACCCTCCCTGAGGACGGACAGGACACCAGAGCGACGGGTTGGTGTGTCCCAGGTGCAGCAGCAACGTCGGTCGACATGGAGCCTTCTCTTCGAACTCTGCTGAGTCTGCGTGAGTGTTTGTCTTCTTCTTCTGCTCAGCCGGCGCCGTGACCTCCGACCTGAGCCACACCTGACGCAACCTTCGTCAGTTGGTGTCGGTCACAGACATGTGTGGAAGCTCTTAAGTGCCGCTCAAATTTCAAAAATGTGTCTTTTTTCTCGTCAGCTGTCGTGTTCTGATGTTCTAAAGAAGTTCTGACGTTCTAGACGACGCTGAATTCTACATTCCAAAGAATTCTGAATGTTCTGTGAAAGACGAACGTGTGGATCAGCAACCGATTGGATCACTACGTTCATCGGAAGCTCCCAGTCGTCATGTATCTGCTTCAAATCATCAACTCCGGTTTCAGAAGGGTTGTTTTCAGATCCGAAACTGATTTGAAGGGCTCAGTCGCTGCCACGCCCTTTTCAGACGGCTGACGTCACCTGAAACTCGCACAGGTGAAGAAGCGATGTCATTCACTCGTTCCCCCACAGTGACGTGAGACAATACGATAAAGAACTCGGTACACATCTCCGTAACGTGTCCGGACGGCGTATGTGAATGCACCTGCAGCACAACGCTCCAGGAAGCTCCGAGCTGAGACCACTCAACTACTGTCGTTTCCACAGCAACGGCTGTGTTCCAACGTGCCATAAAGTGGATGAGCGCAACAAACCCAGCAGAGAACTCTACTCTTCTTCTCCCCACATTTCCACAACACGTTCACCCGTCTTTCGCTTTTGTTAGCATAGCATGTAGCATAGCATGTCAAGCGAGTCTTGTGAAGACAAAGGATTTGTCAGCGCCCTCCATCCAACAGTTAGCATGTTTGTTAGCATGTTTGTAGCTGCATACAGCCACAGACACGCCCCCTGTGGGTTCCCGTCACCAGCTGGCAGCTGATTGGTCAGAAAGTTAGTGACAGTCTGAACCGTTGTCAGACTGAACCGGTAGAATCCTCCTGAACTTCTAGAGCTCAAACTGCCGACCCTGTCTGCAGCAGGTAGTCCACCCCCATGAGAGCTAAATCCATATTTCCGTGACTTTTGGTGAAAGGAACTTCAGCGTAACGCAGCGGGAGTGTAACGCCTGACATCATGTGTTTCATTCTGTCCCTCCAGTCTCAGTGTGTGTCGGCGCCGGCGCACTGACGGTGACCATCGGCCGCCCCGAGTTCGAGTTCGCCAGAGGAGACAATGTCACTCTGCCCTGCACCTTTAAACCAAAAGACCCTGCCCCCAAAGTGGCGGTCATCTCCTGGTTCGTGGAGGGACTGGACACCAACGCGGAGCAGGTCTGATTTCACATCCCTCTGATCACATCTGTCACACACATTTGTTGTCTAGCTGGTTAGCTCCCCCCGCAGCATCTGACATCCTGTCCATCCTGACCCCCCCCCCACACACACACACTTTATTTATATTCCACTTCATTTGTTTCATTTGTACTACAACTCCACCTTGTTCCTTGGGTGACTGTCGTCTGTTGTCTGATTATTTTATGTCTCTCCGTCCATCATCCATCCATCATCCGTCATCATCCATCCACCATCCGTCCATCATCCATCCATCATCCGTCCATCATCCATCCATCATCCATCATCCGTCCATCATCCATCCATCATC
>JBBMJM010119133.1:0-14497 GCA_037832705.1 Centriscus cristatus
CACACACACACACACACACACACACACAGCTTTTAACTGTGAATCCACTGTGGATCATGCATCTAATTATCTAATAAATCTATTTATTCTGAAATCTGTTCATTCGTGGTTTTATCGATACGATCCATCAGTTCTTTGACATCTCTTCCTCTTTGTGTGTTGTACGTTGACTGTGAGGAGCATCGCTGACGGGAGTCAATCATCAAGTTCCAACCTTTCACTTTCATGCTGTTGCTCATGTCTTTATTCTCCCTTCATCATGTGACCTGATCTCATGACTTCCTCTTTCTGTATCCGTGTTCCATTTTCACTCTACCGGGCGAACGACTCAACACAAACATTTCAAACTGCCTTTGGCGTTTCGTGGCTGCAGCAGGACACAATGGCCACACGCAGCGGTTCATGCTGGCAGATTGTCGTCACGCTTTTGTTTTGCGCGGTGTCGGCCACAGACATTTCCTGTCGGAATGAAGCCGGCGAACCTGTCGATTGGTGAGAACGGTCGGAGACTTCGTTTACAATGGGTCACTGGGCAGAGATGTGACATAAAGACTCTGTTGAACCACTTTTCAGCCCGTACACACCTTATATTTTTCTCTTTCTGCTGCAGGTTTGTTGTCTACAAGCTGCCCAGGTATAAGATGGGTGGGGTTGGCAGCGGGGTGGACTACATGTACCTGGACCCCTCGACGGGGGGCTGGAGGCTGAGTAAGTTCATGGTTAACACCAGTTCGGGGGCCGTGGCGAACACACTAAACCAGCTGTACATGGGAGAGACTTACAAGGTGAGACGATGACGTTGGAGATGGACAAAAATAAACATTTGCGTCCTTGCGGTTTGAGGAACGGGTGATGGAAGTGCTTCTCTCAGTCTAACAGCTCCGTCTACGCGCTCTACAATGACGCTCCGCCGGACCTGGACTACATTCGAGGGTACGGACACACTAAAGGTACAGTACACAGGAACATCTGAGAGCGTATTACCTCCGCCAAGGACCTTGTTTTTGCCGGCGTTTCACATATGTTTGTTGGTTTGTCTGTGGACCGGTGGTCTGTGGGGCTGTCTGAAGGTCGGGGGTTGGAGTCCACCCAGGGACAGAGGGCTGTTTGTGGTTTCACTGTTGAAATGAAAAAGAAAAACTAGAGGTCAAAGGTCATGATAACGATCTTGCCATGTTTGATGATCAATGAATGTATAAGAGGAGATCATTGGGGATGGGGGGGTGATAATACTGAGTGAACCGTAAAAAAGAAAACGCAGAATGTCAAGTCAACAAACGTTGAGAAATCTATTGCATCACTTTGACCTGATATTCTGCAATTTGAGAGTGTTGGGGGGGCGTTCCAGTGTGGAAATGACAAATATGTGTGGGAATGAGCTGAGTGGAGGAGGTGTGAGCTCTGCGAGTGCTCGTTCTGGTGTTTTAATTTGTGGGGAAGAAAGACACGGGGATCTGTCAGCGATCCGGCAGCGATCCAGGCCCGTCCTAATCCCCCCCTCCTCCCCCATCCATCCGTCCATCCTGAGTATGAGCGAGGTGAACTGATGACAATGTAAAATGGGATTATAGGCTTTGTGGAGGAAGCAGCAGGTCAAATACAGTGGGGGCATTATCGCGTAATGTGCCTTTAAAAGACAAGAACGTGTATGAAGTGAATCCACTGCAAACAGCTGCTGGGGGACGGGGGGGGGTGGGCAAAGAGCATCTGACTGATAGCATTTGTTGACTCAGTGACTTTGACTTTGACAGGGGCCGTGTGTGTGTGTGTGTGTGTGTGTCCTTACAGGGGTGCTGCTCTTCGACCATTCTCAGGGCTTCTGGATGTCCCACAGCATCCCCCATTTCCCCTCATTCCCGGAGAAGGGCTACGTCTACCCCTCCTCCGGCAAAGTCAACGGCCAGACGGCTCTGTGTGTGACGTACAAGTACCAACGGCTCCTCAGCATCGGTGGGTGAACAGTCCTGAAGCACCACCACCCCACACACACCACCCCCATCTCTGCTGCTATGTACATAACCCCCCCATGTCAGTTTGCAACATGTTCTGGGAAAAAAAACACTTATGCCATGATTATTTCACTCTTTTAAAAACAGTTCAACAGGTGCTGATGACATCCGTTAGTAGCATCATCAGAGCACGCACACGTGACATTTGGATGTATATCAACTAAGTACACACTATGGGGGGGGGTCACTGCAGTGAAATTGTATTCTTACAATGATTTCATTTTTTTATCAGCGAGTTGCAATGCGGGGACCTTTATGACAAACTAATTCTGTTCTGGGTCTCACAAACATGTGTTTATTAGATAAATCAGACGAGGTCACACTTTGACATGCTTTGCAGTCGTTATCTCAAAAAGAAAATATCTCAATGTGAACATATGGTGATAACAGGATCGTGATAACTGGAGTGGGCAACAGATGGGAAATGTTTCTCTGCCTCCTGCTGCGTGCACAGAAATAATACAAATACATTCATGTTCTGTGGTCGCTGGAGAACATGTGCGCACCAGTTCAACCTTTCCACTGAGATATTTTAGAAACTCCGTCAACCTGGTTCTGTCGTCGTTCTTCACAGCGCAGCAGATGGTCTACCTTTATCCACGTGTCTATAACTGCTCTGTGCCCTCTGCGTTCCTGGCCGACCTGCCTCCGTTGGCCCAGTTATGTGAAGGATCCAAACCACCGCTGGCCGACTATAAGAGGGTGGAGGAGCTGGTCTCCGTCCAAGGGGACAAGTTCGTCAGCTTTGCCAAATCGGAACGCTTTGTGGATGGTGAGAGATGTATCATTTATACTTGACACCCCCCCCAGATGGCACCAGAGAGATGGAACTGAAATCAGTCTGACAATGGCGGTGACTCTCTGATGTTCAGCATCTGACGTCATCCTCACCGTCACCACACACACAGTCTCACCGCCGACAGCTCCAGCCTGACTCCCTCTCCTCACATGATTTCTTTGGAACTAACACCCCCCCCCATGTTCATCCAGATATCTACACGGGCTGGGTGGCTCAGGTCCTGGGCACCGACCTGCTGGTGGAGACCTGGCAGAGACCGGAGCACATGCTGCCGTCCAACTGCTCCCTGCCCAAACACGTCATGAACGTGAAGAGGATCCGACTCCCCGGCTCGGTCCTGTTCCACTCTCACTACGACCACTCAAAGTGGTGCGTGTCACGAGACTACGAGGATCGGGTGACCTGCTTAGGGGACCTGAACAGGGAGAAGGCCCAGATGTGGCGCAGTGGAGGGCTGGTGTGTTCCTACAACCCGCTGATTTACAAGGCGTTTAGACAGGTGGTCGACTGGTACGTCGGCTGCTGAAGGACCCCGACCGATCAGAAGACGTTACGATACCCCTCTTTACTTTCCTCATTGTTTACATGACAACACTCCTTTGAACGAACATCGGAAAATTAATATAGCATAACAAGGAATTAAAATGTTATTAAGAAAGCTGAGAAATCAGTATCAGGGCAATGTTTGGAAGAGCAGCAGAACTGGATATAATAGGAATAGACTAGATTGTGGAAATGACAAATTAAATGGCATGTGCAAAAACACTTGCGTAGCAGCAGTAATAGCCATTTAAATATGTTTTTGACCTCAATTAAACAACTTCTGTGCTGGAACTAACGTCAACTTGATGTGTGAATTAATTTTCAAGACTTGCAATACATGCAGCTGACCACTAGATGGCAACACCAACGCAAATGGCAGCTCACAAGTGACTTTTCCTCAGTGATTCAATCGACGGTGAAACAAAAGCGGTAGAACAGGTAGAATAGAGGAAAAACACGGAGAAATGAAAACAACAGCAATTAAACACACACACAAACTACTTTACGCCTCAAGTCTGCAGTGACTCCATCAGCACCAATGACACGCACACACACACTTCTACTTCAAGCGTGTCGACCCTTATTTCAAAACCAGTCGACTCGCAAAGGAGCCAGAAACACGCACAGACAACAGAACCACGTCCCGCACAATGGACTGCAGACAGAACCATACACACCAGGTAACACCGGCAGAACAACATTCAGTAATATGGAAAAAGGGACGACATGGACCGGAAACGGCGTATTTATCTGTTCTGCGTGATTAGTCAATGCAACTACGGATACCGGCAAGGGGCGTGTCACAAACCTTCAGAAATACCTGATGGACACGACGAGAAACAGTGGACGGAAATCCACGATACCACCACATCATACAAAACGAGTTTACATTCATATTCGTTTAAATGTGAAATCAAACACAATTTAACAGGTCAGACTCGAATTTGTGTAGCAGTGGTTTAAAAGCTCGAACTATTTCCTACCGCTAGATGTCGCACGTTTGCGTCAGCAGTGACGTCAGACGCTCCCTTCACCCGGAAGTGAAGCTCAGCAACAGGCTGCGGCAGCACGACACGTGAAAACATTAGCAAAACATCCAGGAGACTGAACATGGATATTACAGAGGTTCCAGTGACTCCGGACAGCAAAGAGAAGAAAAAGACGAACAAGAAAGGGAAGAAGAAGAAGGTGGTTCGAAGGGAAAATGCGGAAAGCGACGCCAATAAACATCAGGAGGAAGAGAAGAAGACGGAGGCAGCTGCCGCCCCCGCCTTCCCCCCAACATTCAGTGTGTCCGAAATTAAGAATAAACAGCGAAGACACTTTATGTTTATGAAACTAAAGCAGGAGAAAAGAAAGGTGAACGTTCATTTTCAGGCTATTAATGTGTAAATACACGTAAACGGCATAATCAGATTGTACCTGTGTACATAAACAGCTATTACACGTCTGCTAGCTAACGCTAACATAAATATAGCTGAATTAGTTCAGCTGTTTTTTTTACTTTTGAAAAATGTTTGAGTATTAACCAAAATGCGAGTACGAGCTTGGATGTCAGTTTAAACAATTCTTTTTATGTTTCAGGAAAAAATGCAGCTGAAGAAAAAGAGGAAAAAAGAAAGAGAAGCTCTTGGTGACAAGGTACGTCCTCTATCTGTCTCAAACCGTTAAAGTCATGTGTCTTGTTTAAGCCCTCCGTTGCTTTTAATCCCTCCTTTCCTAACGCAGGCGCCACCTAAAGAGGTCCCAAAGACGATAGAAAACCAGAGGGTCTACGATGAAACCACAGTCGACCCAGAGGATGAAGAGGTACGGTTCCACCTGGCTGGGTTTTATCTGATTAAGTCAGGTGTTGACTGTAAAGACGTGTTTGTTATCTTGTTGTTTTTTTCTCTGTTGCTCCCAGGTTGCCTTTGACGAAGCGACAGATGAATTTTCTGCCTACTTCAATGGGCTAACAAACCCAAAAGTGCTCATCACAACATCAGACAGGCCCAGAGGGGTGAGCTGCTTTGACCTCGGACTCATCCGTCAGATAATTAGTTTGGTATCAACAAAAAAAAAAATCTAATCCTTCAGCTCTATACCCATTTTCGAATAAATGTGTCTTGCAGAGGACGGTAAAGTTTTGTGAGCAGCTGGCCACGGTGATCCCAAATGCTCATGTGTACTACCGAAGAGGTTTGGCCCTGAAGAAAGTCATTCCTCAGTGCGTCGCCAGGAACTTCACATACCTCATGGTCGTCAACGAGGACCGCAAAGTGCCCAGTATCCTCAACCGCATGTTTTGTAAGGATTGTAGAGTGCTGTTTATTACCCTGACACACAACATACACGATCCGAAGAAATTAAATAAACCCTGACAGGAAGAATCTCTAAGGTTACTTTGAGAGGAGGTCAGAGCAGACGAACCAGCAGAGAAATTAGAGATGGGCTTTTTGCGTGGAGGTGCAGTCCCCTTTCTTCACCACTAGATGTCCTTACAGCCCAAACACTAGACCTTCGAGGACAATCGACACCCCCCACAGCTTGGCTATCAGGCACAATTGTCAATTTGTTAAAAAACATGTTGTAAATAGTTCATTTGGCATTAATTCTGGTAAACTTTGGCGGGATAAACTAATCTTTCCATCCTTAACGACAAACTTAAGATGGTATGGTTCTTTGTCATCTACCCGACGGGCCCACGGCACATTTCAAAGTCACCAACGTTCGCCTACGGAAAGAAATGAAGGCAAGTAGACTTAAGAGCTTTTAGATGTGAATTATGGGAAACAAAGCTAGAGATGTTCAGTTCAGAGTACGAAGCATCTCACCGACATGTTCCTGCTTTTACGTCTCCAGAGACGTGGGAAGGATCCGACCGAACACTCCCCCGAGCTGATCCTCAACAACTTCAGCACACGTCTGGGCCACAGCATCGGCCGGCTGTTGGCTGCTCTTTTCCCACAAAACCCTCAGTTCATAGGTCGGCAGGTCGCCACCTTCCACAACCAGAGAGACTTCATCTTTTTCCGATTCCACAGGTGAACGTCTCATCTGGAACTTCTGATAAGAGTCGAGTGAGTTTTGTTCCATAAGTCTTTCTGTGCACAGGTACATCTTCAAGAATGAGAAGAAAGTTGGCATTCAGGAGCTGGGACCTCGCTTCACCCTTAAACTCCGCTCTTTACAAAAAGGCACCTTTGACTCCAAGTATGGGGAGTACGAATGGGTCCTCAAGGTGAGTTTCTTTGTTCATTTTTTAGTGTAATAACATCCCGATCTGTCAGAATGACGACAGTCAGATCAGTATTGTGGCGTTAACCAGTGGACTTTGTTTCCAGCGCCACGAGATGGACGCCTGCAGACGCAAGTTCCAGCTTTGAAGCCGCGAAACACACAACGATCAGACTAGAACGCCCTCATCGACATGTTGCAGCTGTTTGTGGCTTCACACAAAGACACTTCTCCATCTATGTATCCAGCACGAGCAGACATCCAAAAGACACTATTGGGTGATAAAACGTCCCCTGTGGTCTGTTATCTTGAAATGTTTTTGCTTTAATGAGCAGTCGGAGGCTGAAGCCTTTATGTACACAGAGTTTGTATGAACTGAGCCTGAAAGTGTATTGTAATAAAACATTCATGCTCTAGATACATATATAACGTGCCACATTTGCACTGCTTCAAATTTAACCAAATATTTATTTTAGAAATTCAGACAAAGTTTAAAAGGCACGTGTGTGATATGGTTAGTTTACTTCTACGCAAGCATATTAGGACATTACTTTTGCCACAAAAGCACCAGAGATGCTTCCTCGTCACATTTTACCAAAGGTAAAAAACAAAGTTGGTTGCATCTCCCCCAAATTCCCTCACAGTCCCCAGAAGTTTCCAGTCCATGATGCAGGAACTGCAGCCCAGAGATCCTGAAGGCACCACACCGCTGAACACCTGGGGACGTGTTGCATGTTTGTTTAGAACAACTGAACTCACACAGCAGGAAAAATTGCAGTCACAGCGGCAACAAGAAGAAATAAAAAATGAGAGCGTTGAGTGCCTCTGATGAACTCCGACATTCTGGGGTTAAATCGATGTGTACGTAAACAATGAACGCGTACACTTTATACCGGAGTCAGACTGGTTCCAGCGGCAGCTCCGGCTGACAAACTCACCCAGGATGCCGGTCGGTGCTATAGGAAGGAGCAGACCTTCTGGGGCCTGAACGGGTTGTTGCTGGACGACATGCCGGTGAGCAGAGGGTCGTGGTGGGCGTTCTGGAGACAGAACTGCTGCAGGTCCGCTGCGGCCTGGGACACCTGAGACAAACACACCCGACAAGTTCACAACCGGCATGCTAACCTCCGGTACCGCAGCTAAGCTAGCGTTTTACCTTCACTCGGTTTATTCCGGCCTCAAGGCGCAACTGTTGGACGATTTTCTTCATCGCAACGACGTTTGAAGACCCCGACATTATTTTGTGTGTGAGATCGGTCGACTTGAGGCCTTTAAACGACAAGTGAAGAACTTTGTCCAACTACTTGTTGCTAGTTCCTTGGACTGATGAATTTCCGGCTTGAGAAGGGTGTGTCCTTTGTGTTGCCTTTAGTGGGTGTTGGGAGAACTCAAGCTTAACTCTGCCAAGGACAAAAAAAGCTTTCGCCGGCGCCTTGTACAGTACAACCACATCCCAGAAAGCAAGTGTAATTTCTTACATAATATTGTATAACCTCAGGACAGTAGATGTTACTTACAACGTCCGTATAATCTGTGCATTTTTACACGAACCAACAATTAGTTGTTTACTACACCAGTTTTGGCGACGATTTGGGATTATATTTTCTACCACATCGTCATTTAATGAATTAAACGAAAAACAGAACAAAGAATAGCCTCTCATTTAAAAAGAAAACAAAATTCCCCAGAGTACGTGAATGCGTCGTTCGAACGTCCCTTGCTTCCCTAATTTTAGACTTGTTCGCATCTTCGTAAGAAAATTAGACAAAGAAACGGGTCCATGTGAAGTTTAAGCTGTCACGCACAGCGATGCAGGTGAAATACAAGTATCACTGCATTTAATAATGGAATAAAACCTTTGACGGAGGTGATTCAATGGCTTCATGTCAGTAACAAGCTGGGCTGTGATGGCCTCAGCATCCTCAGCACCACAGCAACAGTACTGGCAGCCTCATAAAACAAACTGTCCCCAGTGTTTGGTTGTTACTGAGCAGAACACGCCAGCAACACAGGACAGGACAGTAAAACTTGCATTTTCTCTCTCTTCTGTCCAGGATGAGCTGAGTTTGTGTGGCAGTAATGGATCTGTCCTGTGAGTCAGTCACGTCTCCTGAGGATAGAAGACCGACCAGCTGCAAGGTTAGTTCAGAGATTTATGCATGGCAGGAGGATCACACGCAGAACTGGCATATCACAGAATGTCTGTTTTCAAATTGACCACGTGCTCAACCTCACCTCAGCTGTAAAAAATATGTTTTGTGTGTTTAGTTTGTGGATCTTCATGTGCTGTATGTGCCAGACGACCAGTGGAATGTAAAGCTGAACAAAGTCCCATCTGAAGCCATCGAGAGCTTCATATCTGCAGGCTTCATCAGGTGAAGCTTTTGAAAGATAAACGCCAGTGGCCGGTGTTTGTGGGTCTGTGGGACTCGCTGCATTTTTGTTTTTTAATTATTCAACACAATCAAACATTTTATGTTAAAATACTCAAGAGATGTTTCACCTAAATATGTTGAGATAGTTTGTAGATGTTTTAGGCAAGTACGTTATTCAGTGAATTACTTCTGTGAAATTAAATTTGCATATATTTGACTTTATACATATTTGATTTTAAATTAGTAATTATAATTAGAAATTTTATTTATTATAATAAATTAAAGTTAATGTCCTTACTAGTGGAAAATCCTATTTGTAATAATGAATGCATGAAAGGGTTAAATGTTGTTGTTGTTTTTTTTAAAGAGTCGATCCAGACACCACCCTCAAAGCTCTGAGGAGTGAGCTGGGGGTTCTTCTGGGCGCTGAGAGGAGCGTTGACAAATTCTCCTTCCTGCGATGTGTGGGGCGCAGTTTGGCTCTGGTGAGTCTGTCACGGTTCTTTGTTGTTTCCCCAGGACGACGACACAAACAGTCACGATTCAATCAGGCTGCTCTAGAGGGTGTAACCGTCAACGTAACAACACTCTGCTCGGTGTTACAGGTGAAAAACAAACAAGAAAAGGACCTGAAGGTGAAAACCTTCGCACCACCATATGTATGTAGAATTTCATGCATTTTTCCCCTTTTGAATTCTCAGTCTCAGACATCGCTGAGTGGACTAACGCCCCCTGTTGCTCTCTCCTGTCGTCAGGCCGCTCAGCCGGAGCTTTACCTGCTGCCCGCTGTGGAGAACGAGAGCAGCGTTTACTCCCAGTCGCTCAGCCCGGAAACCAGCAGCAGCTCCTCAGACCACCGCACCTATTACCCAACCAAGACGTGGGGCCTGTCCGCCGAGACAAAGGAGCCTGTGAAATTCCCCCTCATCCCCCTGTGTTCCCATCCACCACCACCCACCCCCAGCCTGGATGAAGAGGAGGAGGAGGAAGGAGACGATGATGAGGAGAGTTCCAGCTCTTCAGAGGCTGAGGACAGATGTGAAGAGGACACTTCCATCAACGCGCCCGGGTGGCGAGAAAATCTTTGTTGTTCCAGAAAGGAGCAGAACCACCGGACAACGAATCCGGTTTCACACAACAAAGGTTCAATCCCAAAGGCAAACCGAGCTTTGCACCAAGTCTCGCTCACTGGCACTTCATCGAGGGAACACACCGATCCCTCATCCTCTTTGACCGTGTTGACACTAAACTGCTCATGTGTTTTACAGTGAAAGCCTTTCAGCCGTGTGAAGATGCATCTGCACAGGAGACGGAGCTGCTGAAAGAGGAAGAAAGCCGCAGGAGGACAAAAGTCTGTGACAGAAAAAGCCGAGCGGCCACAGATTCGGGGGCGGTGGAGTCAGCGGAGGACAGAGATTCCATCTTCTCCCCCACAGACAGGCGGGTGAAGACAGTGAAGGTTTACGACGTGTCGTTGCCCTGCGCAGTTCTTAAACACAAACCGCTGCCGCTTGTTCTTGTTTGCAGACTCAGGAAATCCCAAGATGCTCAGAGGAACGAGGCGGCCAGTGGGGTAACGTTCCCAGAATCAACTGGAACAGAGCACATCGGCCGACACTAACTGTGCGTTTGTCGCCTCGGTTTAAGGCGACACAAAGTCCGGCCGTGTTGTCCCGGCCGGGCCGATGCACCTCTCCCCCTCCGGTCCTGGACCCGCCCGCAGCCTCCCACAAATCTACCGCCCCTCCTGGCTTTCAGACAAACAGTAAGACGTCACTTTGGCAAAGTGACTACGAGTACGAGTGAGTCCTCCTGAATTCAATGGATGTTGTTTGTGTCTGCAAGGAGAGGGGCTCATTGGAGAACTTCAGCTGGTGAGGGGGGAGAGGAAGCAGCTGGAGTGGAAGAGACAAGAGCTGCTGAGAAAGGGGAAAGACCTGTTGGCGCAGAACAGACACCGCAGGAACCAAGGTGGCTAGAATAACTTCCAAAGAAAGAGTGAACCCAAGAACAGTCCTTGAGGAACTCCTGAATGAATTGATCCCGACTGTTTTAAGCATTTCACACAAATGTCGTTGGTCAAACTAAAACTCGGGATGTTTTCGAGGTCTATTCAAGCTTACATTCACGAGGCAGGAACGACATCTGTGTGATATTCTCGTGGTAGAATGGACTTTGTCTACATCACTGAGTCTCGGACTGCTGCTCTCTGGTTTCGCAGCACGCGACTGCTGGAAAAAGAAGTACTTTGATACGAAGAAGACAACAGCGCCACTGGAAGACACCCTGAGGAACCTGCGTCAACAACTGGAGTCATTTTACAACAAACTCCTGCACCAGCTCCACGCCAGAGACAACCGGTCCACGTCGAGGAGGCGGGGCCCAACCTCCATCAAGGTAAAATCAGATCAATCACAGCGAGAAGGGCAGAATGAAGAGAACGTGTCCACGTGTTTTAGAACGAGCTCATCATCCAGATCATGACAGAGAGTCACGAGGTCGACAACCTGAAGAGGAAGGTAGAGGATGCCAAGATGAAGCTAGCGACGGAGGTGAAGGTAAATCTTCATCGAGTGCTGTGACAGGCAGCTGGGAGGAAGACTTTCACTAACCCGGCTGTTTCTGAACACTAATGGATTCCTAGTTGAGGAAACAGGCTGCCACGGAGCTGAGGGCGCTGAAGGCTGAGCTCGCCCAGAAGAAGAGTCAGGCATCTCACTCAGGGCCCAACGCTCCCCTCGGTGTGGGAAAACCCACACGGGAGAGACCGAAAGTCCAAAGCAGCTCCGTCTAAACCACAAGTCGACTCTGGTTGGGTCAAAGTCCTTTGAGCAGACCAATTAAAATGATTCAAATGAAACGTTACAGCTGTTGTGAGTATTTCTGGGAGAACTAGAAAATCCCTCATTGAGCTGCAGGACCCATCGAGGTCCACGGGCCACAGGTTGGGAAACCATCCATCCTGTTGGCATGGCGATGAGTAGTTAATATAGTGGGTAGAGTGAGATGAAGTGGTAGTAGATATTGGTCCCTCACACTTTGTGGAGTGTCCCCACCGGGGTCCACGGGCCACAGGTTGACAAACCTCTTCCATCTGATTTCACAGAGACTGAAACTTTAATGTTTAAATCATGTTTCTAGGTGAACGTCCGTCTGAGCTACAGCACTGTTTGGGGTTTTTTTGCGATGTTTTTTGCGTGACGGAGTCATAGCACGCAATCCCTGATAATTCCAAACTCTGTGTGACTCGTTACGCGCCAAAGTCTTGTACTTTGGATGAACATATGTGTCTCTGCTATGACACCAAAGCTACAACACGTAGCTGCTTGTCGGACGTTAATAAACGACAAATCTCTCAGGGAATGTTTCAATTACGATCAAATACAAACGTGAACATGTCTCAGTAATCTGCTCTGACTGGAAATCACGTGAAACCTCCTTCAGTTGTTTCACTCAGCCCTGAGGAGGGGGTTTGGGGTTTGAGGGGTTGGACGTTGGATGTTCAATGGCAACAGCAGTAAAAGCAACAATAAACTCTGAAGTGCAAGTATGTGTCTGTGAACATGGGGGGGGGGTGTCACACTGCAACAAAGGGGGATTTGTTGACCGAGCAACAAAACAGTAAAAGTCGGCGGCTGTGACAGTGGCTCCCGGGCTAGCAGCCGACGAGAGCATTCCACATGGACGCCGTCTGCTGCCTGGCAACCGGATCGTCGCCGTAGTCCAAGATGTTTCCGTTCCACATCCCGATGCCCCTCAGACCTTTAGATTTCACAAAGGCCGCCTTGGGACAAAGACTCTGGGGGTCGTCGTACCAAACTTGGTGAATCTTTCCTGTGCCGTCCTGAGGGGGAAAAAACAAACGACAAACAAATGTCGAGGTCGAAGAACCAGCGAGCTGCCCCGTGGCAGACGGACAAATCCTTGTTGATGTGGAACCCCTCGATGGGTAAACAGCTGACAGGCGCTTTTCACGGGATAAAGTGGCGTGCTGACCTTGTAGTTGAAGTAGGGAGCCCGCTGCTCGCTGTCCCACAGCCGGCCCGACAGCGAGCTGCCCACCTGCTTCATGATCCAACTGTACGTTTTCTGTTTTCCCGCCGCGTCACTGCAAGGAGCTCCTCGAAACGGGACTTTGGGAATGGAACAAATTCCCTCCTGGGAAAGGTCGATGCAAGCGTAGTCGTAGCCGTACCAGGGCACGCCCATCACCAGCTTCTCCGGGCCAATGGACAGGTTCAGATACTGCTCGTAGCCTTGGCAGAGACAGAGACATGTAAGTACGGTGGTCTTACACGGCGAGCTCCGCGTCTGTGCCGGGGCGACAAACCGTCCAGGGTTTGAGCGAGCGGAGCGTTCGCCATGGCGACACAGTCTCCCGTGATCTGACTCTGCTCGTCGTAGGACATCACGAACAGCAGATCGCAGGAGTCAGCGAGGGCCGCGTAGTCGTAGCAGCGCTCATCGATGCACTTTGGTGACCAGGCGACGTCGAACGACACCTAGAGATCAGGAGCATTTGAAGAACTTCATCTCAGACCGTTGGTAAAGAACGACGGGGACCGCTGGGTGTTCACCTGAGAGCCGGGGATCTCCCTGTGGAACGCCTCCGTCGTCTCTTTGACCAGGCTCGTTAAGGCGAAGTACTCTGGCGTGTCCTTTTCCACGGACTGTTCGATGTCCAGGTTGATTCCATCCATGAACTGAGTCTTGGCCAGGTGGACCTTCTCAGTGATCCACAGGGTCCTGTTGGTCGGGTCCACGATGTCCGGGAGGTGGACGTCACCTGTTCGCGGCGACAATGAACAAGAGAAACTAAGAACCTCGCTCGGAATCCTTTGATCCTCCGACGTGAGGAAGAACAAAGAGCGACCTTTGAGGACAACTCGAGCTCCTTTGGAATGAGCGAAACACACCAGCTCGCTATCATATTTTCCAAACGCAGCCACCGTCGTCACCAGGCTCCAGTTGTAGGACTTCCACGTCTTCCCACCCACGTCAAACACAAAAACCTGAGAACACACGGACACGCACGGGTCAGAGCGACCGTTTCTCATTCACACCAGGTAGTTTCACTTCACTTTTATCAAAACACGGTTGCTCCATGTGTACACACGGAACAGTAAACATGGATTTGGAAAGAGGAACCATCGTGAATAAAGTGAACATGCTGCAGCGACAATGAGGAACTGGAATCTCAAACTGAAACTGCACAACAAAGAAAACAATCCAAATAGATCGGAGGAGATCTTCGGGATTTCACCGGGTTTAACCGCTTCTTCAGGACCGCTGGAGGAGATTAACTAAAATCCACTGGGTGTGTTTATAAGTGTGTATTTATGATGGAGGTTTGTAGCAAAGATGAGACAGGGAACTGAGCTGCAGTAAAATGTTTTGGGTTTGTCGAGTCTGAAACGAGGAAAACACATTTCCAAGCTCAAACTCTTCTCGAGAATATTTTCTGGTCAAAATGTCTATTTTAGTCACAAAACCTAATTACATCAAAAATAAGACACACACACACATACATACATATATATATATATATATTT
>JBBMJM010119161.1:0-14494 GCA_037832705.1 Centriscus cristatus
TGTGTGTGTGTGTGTGTGTGTGTGTGTGTGTGTGTGTGTGTGTGTGTGTGTGTGTGTGTGTGTGTGTGTGTGTGGCCAGTTAACAGTCACTGAGTTCCTGTCCCGAGGCCCCGGAGCCACATCTTTACCATTCCTATGTGTTTTTGTGTGTTCTGTCCTACAGGAGGGTCTTTGGTGTTTTTCCATCCCACAGATCGCACCTTGTTGGTTTGAAAGGAGCAAAATGAAGTGAAGGGAAATATGTTTTTAATGGTGTTATGATTGCTTCCGTGTCCACTTTCATCTCGCTCCCGACTCTGCCAAACATTTGCTCGGACACGTGGGGTTCGCCGTGCACTGGCTCTGAGCCACTTTGACTTCCTCCACTTTGATATCACCCACTCACCATATGAGCCTCCTTCCAGACTTAACGAGGGAGCAGACTGCTCCCGTCCGCTGTCTGGACTAACGCAGAGGCTCAGATGTGTTTGTGACGATGGGTGGGCAGCGTTATTATCCTCCTCCGGCGTGCACTCGGATGTCTGAAGATAATATGTTTACTGAAGGAAAATGAGCTGTATTTATCATTATCATCTATCCCTTAGTTGTAAGTAAATTTAATCTCACCTGGGCAAACAGTTGCATTTGTTTTATTTACTTTTATGATTTGTGCTGTGCATTTTACTGTTGATTATGTTGTCATAAAATTTGATCCTATTCTTGCTGTTAATCTCCTCTATTTTAATGAATTTTCCTTTCCTGGGGTCCTAAATTTGTCTCCAAGGAGCTGAAAGCTTCAATGACTGATGAATGATGTGTTGATGTGACAGCCGCCCCCCCCCCCCTTCCCCACACCCCCCAAACACACACACACACGCCCTAAGCCCTATGAGGCAGTAAGGAGGTGAGAGCCTGACCCCTTCTATGAGCCTCCTGCTATGGTATGTCAGAGGTGACCCTCTGAGGGGGGTCAGGGATCAACGTCTTCAACAAGAACATCAAAATTGTGGCACCCGCACTCCTTCACGCCACTTGATGCCATCTGGAGGAATCCACCACTCATATGTGGCAAATTATGATGTTTTAATCAACTGTTATTCATTATCACGGACACAAACCATATACAAGATGGTACAATATGGTAACAACAATATAAGTTATTATGATGACTAATATCTGACTGAAACTTTCATCTACAAAGTGTTTGAGCAGCAGTGAGCTTATCCAGATCCCATCTGTTCCATTCCCACTCTCTCCGGCCATGTGTCTGTGCTGGCCTTATATCAGGAACAAAGGGGCAGCTGAGAGTGGCTGTGGGGGTATTACCCAGGGAAAGAGACATGCTAGCAACTCTATGAGGGATTTTAAGGAGTCGATAAGAAGCGGGTCATTTCAAAAGACACACTGAGAATACGGGAACATGTTCCTTGTGATTAAACTAAAACCGACCAGCAGGATACCGTGAGGCAAATATCTGACAGCGAGCAGTGTGTCCGAACTCCAGGCATTCACACGCCGATCGGACAAACTGCACAGGCGACGAACCGGTTGACAAATGACGGCAAGCGACGGGTTGTGAGATAAATTAGAGCAACTTAAGTAGAAGGGAATCAATCAAGGAGGATACGTTTTATGTTCCCTGCGGAGAACGAATGAAATAATCAGCAGATTAAAGGTGCTTGCCTCGATTTCCCTGTGTGATTTACTCCTGCATGGACAGACACACCGGCTGGAAGAGTTCCAGCGAATCAATGAGCATCGGCAATGAATCAAAGGAGGAGATGGGGGATTCATAATATCAGTCAGTGAACCCAATGAATGAAACACTGAGGCCAATTTTCGGACTCGCTGACACATTTTTGATCACATGATCACAAGACATTTCATCATTCAGAGCTCTGATCCTCTAAAATGAATTCTCTCAGTCTCAGCTCCTCCGACCGGCAAATACGTATGCTACTTCATGAAAAATACATTCAGCAACAAATAATTTACTCATCCGGAATGTAAGATCACACACCAGGCAATTTACTCCAGTAACAGTCTGTGTCGATCTTCACATCAGAAAGTGAAAAAAAAAAATCTTGGGCGTTCAAGGCACAACACGAGGAAAGCGAACATTAGTGCATTTGCATGGTCACTTTCCGTCTAATCCGTGTCTTTGTTATGCTCTGGCTGCTGCCAGCCAGCTGCCATCAGGGTGATAACATCTGCAGAAACTTGGTTCCTGTTCTATTTACATGCTCAGTCTGTCTGCAGACTGCAGACTCTCTGGGAATTGATGAACTGAAGAGCTCCTTTGAGGTCATGCTCAGAATTTTACGTTTGATTATCCAACATCGCCATGCAGGAAGCTGCACAGGCTGCACGTTTCACTTACAGATGTCCTGAGCATCCAAACAATTTAGTTCCATTGTTTTTTGGACAGACAGGGAGTAGATCAGACATACAGTTGCTGTTGAGTTGATAAAATCAGTGCGCACAGACCCGTGAGAACAAAACATCTCAAAATAGAAAGTGATGCATATACTGACTCAAAGCAGAAAATTGTGTTTTGTTTTTTGTTTTTGTTTTTTGGTGAACCAACATCCTGGGAAATGAAACTGAGTTTGTTCAGATGGTGAGAAAACCCTCACTATCTCCCTTCACAACATTAGATTTACATTCGATTTCCTTCATTGACTTTGACTCACTTTGTTCTTGTGGTGTGTTAGTTACAACAGATGGAGTCAGTGAGTGATTGGATGGTTTCTTCTTAATTCAGATTCGGGCAACTTGCTCGATCCCAAAGAATGCAGTTCATTTGTAGTTACAACAACATTCACAGGCACCGGTTCAAGAACACAAATCAACAGACGAAGACGATGAAGTGTCACACACAAACGCACATCTCTTAAATAACAGTGTCACTGAATGTTCTAGTCGGATCAGTCACATTCGAGATGTGAAGTGGAAGACGATGTGCGGTCAGATCTGCAAGAACAGCAGAAAACGAGACTGTGTTGACATGTTATAAGCTTCCTCCTTGTTTTGTTTTGACATTTCGTGGCAAATTCTGTTCTTCGGATATGATATAAGCCGGACGATCGAAGGTTATTTATCTGTTCGGTAACATGCTGCAGCACAAACAACGGGCATGGATAACAATATTGACTTTTTCCCCCCGTTTACTTTTACTTCCTGCTGAAGTCCAAATCCAAAATCTCAGCGTGACGCACAAACACATTCAGGGATAAAACCATCATTCTTTTTCAGCACAATAAACAACCCATAAATCAGAGCTACCAAGCGTTGACGCAGGGTGAAAAACATTCTGAGCAAAAATGTTATATTTTTGTGGCATGGAAATGTGTTGTGAGTTATAGTTTTAGCAAAGTGAAAAGCATCTTCAGCAAAGAGTATTACATGAAATAAATACACAAAAAATGCAAATGAGGAGATCAAAGTAGGAAATGACATCATGACATGGATTCCATTTATTCAGGATCTCATTTATTACTGTTTCAACTTACTTTTCTCATCCATTCATTCATCATCTTCCACTTATTCCAGTTGCAGCGTTCACTCCGGACAAGTCGCCAGCTCATCGCTGGGCCACATGAAGGACAGACAACTATTCACACGCACACTCACAACTAAGGACAATTTAGGGATCAAATAACCTCAGCATGCTGCAGGTGGAGGTTGGAGGAAGCCGGAGAACCCGGTGGGAACCCACGCAGAAACGGGGAGAGCATGAAAACTCCACATAGAAAGATCTCAGATCTCACCATGATGCCCTGACTTTGTTTTCTTCCTTTCTTTTCCTTTCTCTTCTCTTGCAAATAAGCAGTGGACAATAAACCTGCTTTCACGGCAAACAAACCATCAGCAGTCGTGGACTGAAAAGAACCATCTTTGGTGGGTGACATTCAGAGGAAGTAACACCTTTCTGATCATTTGCTGATGTCTGACACCTATCCACCAAGCCCTCCTGCTGCCTCTGCCCATTGTGCCCCGCAGGAATGATAATGACTGTCCTGTGCGTTCCCCAGCTGGACATCTGTGTGTGTGTGTGTTGGGGGGAGGAGGGGTGTCTTCCACTTTCTCCCTGCTACTTCATGTCCTGCCAAAGTGGAAACAAACAGTCATTGTGTGATCAGGCCTGTTGCTGCTCTGACGGATGCAGTGTCCCTATAGACTCGTCCGCTCGCACTCCATTCTGTTTTTTCTCCCTCATAATTGCCGCTATTCAGACTGAACTGAGGTCTAATGGTTGAGCTCCATTCATTCATGTTTGTGTTATTGTGAAAAAAACGCTCACACGAGTGGCCTGTTTCCAGCAAGTGGGTTTAGTGGAAACCCTGAGTTTGAAGAAAACTGCAACATTTTCATTTCGTTTCATTTTCTCGTAAACGGACAGAAATAAAATTGAATCTTTAAAGTTTCATGTCTTTGAAGGCCATTTAAATCATTTCATTAAACTGTATTGACTTAGTTTTGATAGTCATGAAAATGCGAGGTAAATACACATACGTGTTATTTCTATCTCGGGGTGTTGATTAGATACCAGCACTCCTTTTGCAGTTATAAGCCATGTTTTATTCCACTGCCAGGCTTGTTGCGTGGTTGTTTTGCAGGATGAGAGGATTGTGGTTAACCCACGCGTCATCGACAGGATGCACATGATCTCTGGTTTATATTTCTGGATTGTCCAACCCGGCCCTGGAAATGCTGCATGGGCCCATGGACCTTATAGCAGACACCCTCCACCCGGATCAGACCACTGAGACACAGAGCTGCGTATTTCTGGACAGCGATACTCAGAATTCGGTGGGTATTCTGGCATTCTGATATCATGTCGGGCTCTGGCCTGCATGTGTGTTGAATTCAATGATCACCAGCCCCTTTGTGACACCAGAAGGCGTCGGGTCCCCGCCCTCGGTCTGATTTAGTGTACTGGCGCTGCTGAACAGGCTGCACGCGCTCCCACAATAACACAATTGACGTCACTGGCCATCCTTGGACACGTGTTGCCTTCAGAGTAGACCTTGGAGCTCGGATTTTGGTCCACTTCGAGTTTGACGTACAATACCTGAGGAACGAGGAAATTGAGACGCCCGTGATTTTTGATCACAATTTAACCATAAATGAGTTCAGTTCAATAATGCGATATCATAGTTCTCTATGAACATGACTGTGAAAGAAAGCTCCTGAATCAGTCATATTTTATTTGGCAGGTGTTGATGATGTTTGCATATTGTCATACAGTCACGTACAATATGTTTCCTGTATAAAATACAGCCTATGTAGGTGCAGCAAGTAACTAATATTCCTTAAATGTTATTTTTTTGTGGTTTGGTCCTTGTGAACGGATTTGACGCCAGAAAATTAAAACTGGTGATAATTTGCAGGTGTAATGCACTTGTTGTGTGAGCTGACTGTTTAGTGTTTTTAATCAATCTAATAGTATATTATCTTCAAGTTCTTCCTAAAGTACTATATATATTCGATTACGGACAATATATATGCCAGTTACTGGTAACGTACAAATCCACATTCGGAGGGTATCGCGATGCTCCTATTAGTTTCCGAGAGTCATTGAACGCAGCAAACTGCCGGAGAAGCGGTGATTGAAGGGGGATCGCAGAGCGGCGGTGGCGACGACGGCCATCTTAGAGCTACCGTGGTAACCGGGACACATCCTCTGGATTTTATTTTTCTCGTCTGACAACCCCCCCACGCCTGAGTGACGAGAGAAGAACAAGGTCGTCATTTGCTTCTTCGCGGTAGAAGTCGAAGTCGGGATGCGGTTCCGAGGAAATAAACTATTTGCATCCGCGGTCGGACTGGTCCTCGGACTGATATGTGCGGTGGATGCAGCTAAAGGTAACTAAGCTGGGATTTATATTCCGCAGTGGCTTGTCTGTGTGAACACGTCTGTCTGGTCTCTCTGTTGGTCTGCACCCTGGTGCTAAAACCCCGCGGTTATCCTGAACTCTCTGGTTGTTCTCAGCCAGGTGGAAGAGAAAGGTTAGCTGGAGGGATGTAGAGGAACCTGCTGAGGGATCGTCAGCCCGGAGGCGCTGCGGTGTATCCCGCCGCCAGCAAGTGCATCCCGCGATGTTAGCCAAACGTGAAGCAGGCAACCATCCGACCTCCGACAACAATAGAACATAAATAATAATACACGTGTAATGTATGTTGAATAAAATTATATATCGGTGGTTAAGAAATGATTTCACGACCATGTAACGACCTTCTCCTGTCTGTCAGCCTCCCGTCTATTTATAGTTCTCGTCTTTGCGACTTGTATATAACGTGATTTTACATCGGGGGGGAAAAACTCAATCTGAAAGGTTCGTATGATTTCAGTGTTTGAACCTGGCTCGTAGTCAGTGGTACTGTAATTCACGCCAGTGTTAGCTCTGTTTGCCTCCTCTAGCTCCAGCAGGTACATTGTTGGATCTGTCTCAGGCCGAATGCTGGTGTGGCCGCACCGGGATGAGGAAGGTTGTCTGGAGGCGCATTGCAGATCCTCCCCACAAAGCTGCTGTTTGGTCGGTGGATTTAACGATGTATGTGCTGTGATCACGGGCTTAAGTAAGAAGCCCTTAATAGGGCTGGGCCCCCTTTTGATCCCATACACGAACTGAACGTACACGTACATTTTCACCAATGTGGGCACACATGAGATGGGACCCAACTATTGTGTGTGTGATGGCAGCAGTGCGAGTTACTGGTGTATCAATGTGTCTGTGCAGCCACCAACACGAAGGCCTGTGTGTGTTTCAGCTAGAAAACAAAAGTATGAGAATGATATACTGTATGTGGTCATAAAAAGGTCAGCACGGCACGGAAAACCCGTCGTGTCACCCTGTCATTTCTCCTATCAGTCACACGGGATACACCGTAGCTGCCAGGTAGAGTATGAATCCTGCTCCTGATGTGAGTGTCTGCGAGGTGTCACCTGTTCTTATCAGCAGAGGTGACTTGTGAAATCACCATCTGGGCCAGAGCTTATCTTTTATTAGCCAAAGGTCACACAGCTCCGTGTTGTCATGGCACACTGTTTGCTCTTTGGGACCAGGAAATGAATTCTGCTGTGGATGTCTTGATCACCTGCAGTGCTGGTTCAGGATAAATGATGTGATGTTATCACGACACAGACAGACATTCGGGTGAATTTACAACTATCAGCAGGTGCTCAACTAGCTGAGCAACACAACATCTTTGAAACAATCAATTTACATTTGTTGCCTGCAAGGAAGTGTCTGTCTAACACTCTAAATGGTGTTTCTTGTTGTTCTAGTCATTATAGGGGCTTGTTGCTTGGTTTTAAAGTCTCATCCGTCTATTTTGTCTTCTGTTTCTCTGAGCGTTTGCTGAGGTTAAACATTTTGGTCTGTACAGGTTTCCTCTGTGCACACACGTAGACAAAGGGAACGCTGCCGGCCGGGAACGTTTCTTGGCTCATTCATCATCAAATTAACTAATACTAGTTGAACAAATTGGACGTCCCTCTTTGTGTGGCGCTGAGCTGACATATGCGCTCGCCTCACATGGCTATGCTTCATTACGTTTCATATGTGTGTGAATGTCCCTCCCCGTCCGTTCGTGAGAGAAGTCTGTCAGTGATCCACTGGAAATCACATTGTCAATCAATATTATATTTGTTACAGCATTATAAATAGAAAAACAAAGTGATTTCAATACATTCTCGGGACAATTTATATCTTAAAGTGACATTTCATCCCTATGGGGGTCAAACCTCAGAACTGATGACTGTTGGTAAAAAACAAAACAAAATAGTTCTATTGTACCTGTCTGTGTAAAGAAAATAATGTACCATTGTTTAAAATCACAGTACATTTGATGGTGAAATGAAACGTGACAGAGAAGGAACTTTGTCCTGCAGGCTTCCTACAATCATCCCGTTATCACAAACTTAAATGATCTCTAAGGGGAAATTATGAGACATTTACTAGCCTGCGATTGTTTAAAACGCAGGAAGGAAAGAAGTCATTTTCTAGCCGTACAGGCTGTGATAAGGCTGCCCTGGAGGTAATGGAAAAGGTGCTGGACTGCAGAGTCTGGAGTTCATGTCCTCCCGAACCATCTCACTGCTCTCGATGGAAATGATGGAGAGATTTAAGTCATTCTTCTGTAGACGCTCATAAAGTCCCACACAGGAGTCAAAATGAGCAGCAAATTGGACGAACAAAGTATATCAATGGATCATAAAAACACAACCAACCGATCCACATTTCTCATTGTCAACGTTCTTCTCAGATTCACACACAGGATCTGTGTGACAAATGCTGTGTTGTTATGGCGAACAGAAACTATGTGGTTGCACTTGGCCGACAATGACTACATTGTCCATCTCTCCCATGCAGCTCTGGTAGCACTGTAGTTCACCATCAGTCAGCATCAAGTAGTGCTCTAGTTATGTGGTTATGTGGACAGAAGGAACTCTTCCAGTCATCTGGTGCTCTGACCTTCTCTGAACATATATCATTCCTCAAGGTTGTTTTGATTCAGTTTGTTTTCACCTTTTAAATTAAATCCGATATGGCTGGTGCAAAAGATCCGATGAAAAATGTCTGTCACACACTCAAGGTCAAATTAGCAAATGACTAATGAAAAGAAAAGTAAACATCGCAAAATAAAGACGTATTACAAACGGACAATGTCTATTCTCAGATATTATCTGAACAAAAAAATCCTTAAGGAACAGTTTGAGATGATGGATAGTGTTGTAACTGTTGTACCAGTATGTTGTAACTATCCACAAGGTGGCGCTAGCACAGAACATGATCACTCAATGTCAATTCTTCACCAAATTTAATCCACATTCAGGACCGACAATGGCCTGCTTGACAAAGTCGATAGAATAAAAGCTGTCTCAATGAGTATCGTAACGACTACCAAATGTTGCCCCGAACAATCATTTACTTGCTCTTTGGGGAGGTTCTGTTTTTACAACTGTTGACTCTTTTTTTTTGAGGATTTTCAGGCGAACAAAGAACGCTCCTTTGGGGCCCAGACTTCAGTGTCAGGATCTTGACTTAGCATGTTACAATGTGGCCCCTGTTTGACTCAAGTCCCTCAAGAATGTGTACATGAGATAATCCCCAGAAAGCGCTAAATTGCTGAAGCGTTTTGTTTTTGGTAATTTTTCCACTTAAAGCTGGAAGATGAGGATACAGGAAACAGCGAGGGGCGCTGGTGACCGTCCTCTCATTGGTCCGTTGACAGGCTGAATGGAGTCCGTGATCTGTCACGAATGGGTCAGTCAGTTGTGAATATTAAGTCGTGCCAGATAACAAAGAGGTGGTCAAAGAAGAGTGCTCGTTTACATGAGCGAAACATAAACTTGAATACACCAACAAGCGTTAAATTAAAAAAAAAATGATGTTCACATTTTCAGAATCTGTTAAATAATTGGAATTGTAAATGTAGCTGATATGAATTATGAATTAATTATTCAAATATAAAAGGTGGAGACGCTACTGCGAGTAGAAAAAATAATCCAAAAAAATGTCAGCAATGAATTTTAATGGACAGTGATGGTTTTGCTATTAACATTAGCGATTGTAGTATTAACTGTCACATCTTCCGTTGAGCCCCCCTGCTAAAGAAGAAACTGACACCGCAGAGCTTTTCACATGAGGGTGTGCCATGTTTCGCTGGAAACCGGTAACCAGAGAACTGTTACCCTCTGGCCCAGAGCTGCAGGTCGGCCTCACCTGACTGCCTGCACAGTTCCAGACGTCTCACTTCTTCACTCTCACTGCCCCTTTTGTGTCACTCACACAGAGAGGCGATTGAGTCGCTTGCACGGTCCTTGGGCTCCCATCCCCCTCTTCAGAGGAGCTCCATGGCGGCGGAGGGTGTGTAGGTTCTGTTGGGCGGTTGTGATTGCATAGAAGACAAACAAATGCCGTTGCCTGGCAGAGAAACTGAGAGCCGCTCCTGTGTTGACTGGATGTTTGGAGAGCAGAGGTCCCTGACGTCTGGGGGTCCTGGGTTTTCAGGTCCTTTGAAAACAGTTCCCCTCTCTGTAGCGGAGATGGCTTTCGCCAGTAAGCTCAGGAGCTTGTAGGGCAGAACAAATAGAAACGTGTGCCCACTACAAGTTTCAGACCGTGAGCAGATTGTCTGTTCATTATTCCTGATCTGTGGAATTAAGAGCAACTTCGGTGGAATTCAGATTTACATCCATCACATGTCCTCCCCTATCTGGATGGAGGTCCTTAATGTCTCACAGGGTATTTCTCATTGGTGTCAGGAGAGATTCAAGCCACCTTCCAAATAAGTCACCAAGCAGCCATGTTATGGTTGAGCGCTTCCTGTTTGTGGCACAGAGGTTTTGAACTGTAAAAGTGCATTGCTGGAATTTGAAAACCTGCTATTGCAAACATACATTTTGCTGGCTCAAGAGATGGTTTTGTAAATATTTCATTATTGGTTTGTTACAGTTACAAAACAAGCTAATTCAAACAGGTTCTCTCTGCTCAAATGAATCATCAGCCTAAATATATATTTCATGTCATCTATCATGTCATTGTTTATTCTGTATCTACAGCTGTGTGAAAGACCTTTTACCATGGCAACACTGTTACCAGTTTAAAGAAGCAGCTTTTGTCATGTTGGTACTTGTCAAGTCAGTGCTGGTTCATAGTTTTCTGTGTTGCAGGATCAGAGAAGCTTGACATTAAGTGTAGTAGAGCCGGAAAATGAGCCGGCAGTCCATCAGTCATCAGTGTAAAATGTGGGATGAGGCCTTCGTCACAGGCCTGACACATGGCTACACCAACATTGCACAACACCCCCACCCTCCCAGAGGTCCCCAGGCAGGCATTATCTAATAATTACACCCTGATCATCTGGTACAGTGGTGATGCTGCACTCTGGGCAGCTGTGGTCTATAGCCTGAATTATGATACTGCGTCAAACTGACGGCGGACCTATGGTGTAAGATGTAGGATACATGGCTACACAGAGGGCTCTCTGTAGCCTACAGTGTAGGTTGATGTGCACCTCTAAAAAATTGTAACTACATGTTGAGGCGACGCAGAGGAATCGGGTTGGCTTGGTGGCGACGCATTTCCAGTTCAGTATTTACAGATTCCGCCATCACCGCCATTTCAAAAAACAAACATGGACCAAAATGAGGAGCAAGTCCAGCAAGAGTCTCTCCAGCATAACTCAGGCTTAATTCTCCACATCTCCAAACAGAGACCAGTAGCCAATGAGCAGGCGCAACTTCCGGAAGACGTTTCAGCCCATGGCGTTAGTGAGAGTTAGCCAGGATACGTGAAAAGCTGGTAGCTAGTGTTGTGGAGGCAGATTGACGACTCTACCTATCAAACCCGTGGTATGGACGGTGAGAGAGAACATGGACATGTGTCCTGTTGAATCTCAGGATTAGCAGCATCTATTATGGCCCTAAAATTCTCACAGGAAGTATTTCATCACGGTTAATAGGTCAAACTGTATGGGTTAGCCTACAATAAAAGAGCAAGGCAACCATAAAGGCTTAGTCCTTGTGTCCAACGCTGCCGACCCCTGAGGTCAGATCCAAACTGCTCTCTCATGATTCTGCTCTGTTAATGATTTGGGCCTTTAGAAAGTCAATTACAGATCTTGAACACAATATTTTAATAGACCAACATCTTTTCGTGCTTTAGGGCATATAAACTTCCAATCACTTTATTTTGTTAGCATCTTAGCATGTCTTGCTACCCTTTTTTTTATTTTTTTTTGTCAATGCCTGAAATGTGTTTTCGAATTTGCTACCTAACACAACGGCTCACAGGCTGATATGTCAGAGTTGTCAGTGGGTCCAGCCTCACCATCTGTGTGTATCTGTGCACAGCTTCTCTTCTGACACATTGTCCGACTTCTTAAAGGATTCTGCCTGTGTCTGCCAGACATTGACCGTAGTTTCCCGTCCTTCATTTCTTACTGGATTCCTAAGGCTGATCGTTGGTGGTTCTTATTTCGTCTTTTAATGTGAATTGACCGATGTTTTTAAAATGGACCCAGAAATGAACGGCCAGGCGTTTTTTTTAAAAAAAAAAAAAAAAACATAACAAAAGGAACTAAAACAAATGTTATTATTCAGATTTTTTAAATGTGCAAGGTTACAGGTTTATTTTACTCCTCTAATGATAATAAACTAATATCAGTTGGTTTGTGAGGAAAAATAAGACATTCGAAACACTGACATTTGATGTAAGTATGATTAAGTAAGTTGTGCAGAATTATAGTTTATGTCTCATTTGGTATAAAATTGTGGACTCCTTGTTGCAGTCTACACCGATAGAATGCGCACACATATTTTGTGGATTGTCAGACCAGCACCCTATACACATTTTACGACAGTTGACGTGGAAAAGAGCGTGAGGTGACGGGCAGTGACTTCAGGTTCTAGTTCTTTAGTGTCTCTGTCTGCGTCTGTCTGTCTGTTGTAAGCTTCTACCCCTCGTGCTTCTTTACATCGCCAACACTAAATATGAATGAGATGCACAGACGTGTTCTATTTTTGAAACCATTATGAAAGGTTGACGCAGGAGCGCTGGTTGCAGCAGCTCTGCAGGCTCCGTGAATAACACGTGAGGGAGATTCAGCAGATCACTGTCGCAGCCGTTACTCACCTCTGTATGTCAGACATTTCTCGACCAGTTTTTCGACTAGTCATGAGTAGGGATGCCACAACGATAGATTTTCTTCAGCTGTGCGTATCCTCAAGGAAGTTATCCAGATTTTTACAACTATTTACAATATGCAGGGATTTTTTTCCTAATTCTTTGTGCTTTTACGTGTTTTTTTTTGGCTAAAAATGAATAAGAATGTTACTAATAGACCATCCATGTAAATAGAATGGACTTGAATATTTGATCTCTCACCATCATCCCTTCAACCCCCCATAACCAGACATTCAGCTAGTTCAATAACAACAGCTACTTATTTTCAAACAGTTAAAGTTGTACTCACATTACAACACATCACTGGTAACATAACCAACAGTGACTTTCAAAATTGCGTTCATCATAAATACTATTGATCCCATAAATATTGTCCCATACAGGATTGTTTGCTTCATTTAGGTCTGACAAGTACTAATTCTTCCTCTAAACCTTTTGACGGTTGTGTGTGTGTGTAGAGAGAGAGAGAGAGAAACCTTTTATCTTTTTATTTAAACAAAGAGCTCCAGGTCGTTTAAGAGCCATGTTAAGTTTAGAAAATACCCGTCTTCCGTGCTAAACATCCTAAGTGCCTCAACAGGAGGCTTCTGACAAAGAAACATTTTAAAGCCCCTGTCCTAATCTCATTCCATCCTAAATCTGTAAGCCGCCCATTTAAAAATAGTCCCTCCTTTTGCAATTCAGTCACCCCTTTATGTTGCCATCCTGTCTTCTAGGTAACATAGATAAAGGTGTTTAATAAATCACATACTTCCTGGGAATAATTGGATCTGTGTTTGTGCAAATCATGTTTTTGTTGCCCTGTGAAATGTCCTTTTTGTAAGTCAGAGCACAAATGTTCTTCCAGTTCACGTCAGGAATGATGGAACTATCTTGTCAAAAGAGCATTGTTGACAATTTCACACAGTGTCTGCGACAATTTCATGCTTTTGTGCAGTGGTTTGAGTGGGGGGCTGAGTGGGATTGGATTTGAATGCAGATAGAATGTGACACACAGGGTTCAAACACAACCTCCCAGACCTGAAACCGATAAGATAATCGAATCATTTATTAATGCAGCAAGCCTATTGCAGGAAGAAAGCTGCTAAGACAAAAAATGATTAATACCAACGTTTACGGTATTAATAGTATGTACAGGAGTAAATAATAATAAATAAACAATAAATACAAGCTAAATGCGAGACGATTTGTACCATGATTTAGCCATCTTCAGTACCTGTGGAGGGAGTTAATCTTATCGGAAAGACTTCTCTTAACTCTCTCACATCTTTATAGTATCGAGTGTTTTAACAAACTACATTCAGTGGCATCATTTCTCTTTGGTCACGTGACTCTGAGAATGCTGCCTGATGTTGTACCATCCGGTGCCGGTGCTGTCTTGGTACTGACGACCTTCAGTGATTAATGGACACATGTGCTGCTCACACGTGACCTGGCTAATAGTAACTATGAGTCTGCGGAAGTTAAATCAGATTAATGCTGTTGTCTGGCCGGCAATCTGTCTAAAGACATCCACTTCTCCTCAGGTCACGAGACACTCTGCAGGACAGTGTCTTGGACTAGATCAACCCCAAATTGTGAGAACTCATAGGTACCCATACTTGTAGTTGTTTGAGCAGGGCAAATATGCTTTTATATGACATTCATGTTGGCATAAATATTTACTGTTGGAAAAACTTTTGGCTCATTAGATCATCAATAACATGTGAAGGATTATATACCGTAATTTCCGGACTATAAACCGCTACTTTTTTCATAAGTTTTGAACCGTGAGGCTTATACAAAGGTGCGGCCAATTTATACATTTTTCTAACAGCCGC
>JBBMJM010119181.1:0-14480 GCA_037832705.1 Centriscus cristatus
GTGTGTGTGTGTGTGTGTGTGTGTGTGTGTGTGTGTGTGTGTGTGTGTGTGTGTGTGTGTGTGTGTGTGTCAACGCTGGCACTGCTTTGTGTCGTTCAGACTCTGGAGCAGAACCAGGCGTACACGGAGGAGGAGATGAGGGAGTTTGAGGAGCACCTCGCCCAGCAGGAGGAGGACCTCAACCAGAAGGCCCAGGACCTCCAGAATCAGAGGGACGAGCTGCAGAGACAGCAGGAGCAGCTCAACGCGCAGAAGATGGAGCTGCAGCAGGTGAGGCCCTGGTTGTCACCCGAGGGAGGGCAGCAGAGAGTTCAGAGGTCAGGACGTCGGTTCAGCAACCGGTCACGCTGCCCTCACCCAGACGACTGTTGTTTCCATGGCAACGGGCACGGTGCGAATGTTGGTTCTTTATCAGCGTCCTCTTGGTTCCTTTTCAAAGTTAGCATGCGTGTTAGCATGTTTGTCCCCATGTGGGGACCTGTCGCCAGCTGGACGGTCTGATCCCCTGTCAGACCATCAACAGGTAGAATCCTCTGGAGGTTTCAGCCCCCAGACCCTCGAGTCTTTGGACTCGATCATCTCTTCAGCGCCGACCATCTGTGAGCCGAATCGTTCGCCTCCATCAAACGTTTCTGATTTTCTGCCCGTTGTTTCCAGGCTGTGGAGCATATGGAGCGGCTCAAGTCCCAGAAAGTAGACCCCCCTCCTGAGGTTCATGGTGGGTTTCACCCATTGGTCCCATCAGTTCCTGGGCTGCTGCGTGTGATTGGCTGCTGAACGTCTTCTTGTTTGCAGTGGAAGGAAACGCCATCCCTGAGGTCCACGCAGCCGATGGCCAGATGGATCCAGAGCGGGAGGCTCCGCCCCAAGAGCAGCAGCCTGCAGCCCCAGCTCCTCAAGACACGTTTCAGGAGCAAGTTCAACACCTAAACACAGACAGGAGTCAGCAGACGCATCAGGACCTGCCCCCAGGACATCCGGAGGCTCCAGCGGTGCAGCTTCACGTGCCGTAGAAATACTTTGTAGACTCTGGTGTACGGAGGAACAGTCCCTCGTGAGGACCGGTGCTCTGGAGGACGCAGCACAAAGGGAATCTCCACTGACCACGCCCGGTGACGACCGCCAGCAGAACATGAATAGGATTTGGAGTTTTCTTTGGTGAGAGGACCCGACGTCAAGTCTGAACCGTTCGTTTTTCATTCGCTGTTCCGAGTTTCTTTTTACATTTGACACATTTTGGAAACATTGGAACGTGTCCTCCTCCTTTCCCCACAATGCAAAAATTCAGCTGGCAACAATTCTGAGAATATCTGTCGCATTTCTAGTCAAACTGTCTAGTTTCTAGTCATATGTCACATCACCTGGAAAAGTAACTCATTTTTTTTTACACAATCTTTACTTTGTTTGAAGAAAATTCTCGATTACAAGAAGTAGAGATCTGCCAGATGGACAAGTGGGTTTTGTTATTGCAATAAAAAAAAAGTCCATATGTCCCTTAACTCAACTCTCCTCAAATATCGATCCAAGTTCATCACTGAGTCCTCTTAAGTCCAAAGGTGACCTGATGACCGATGAAAGAATCCGGCTTTCTCAGTGTTCTCTACCTCCACACGAGTACAGGACTTATTAAATGTGTCAGTCTTGGGGCAACCACCTCTTCATGTTCTATATCTGCATGAGTCAGTGAGGACGGGGTGGGACTGGTTACAAACGCAGTGGGTGGGTTTCCTATTTCCAGAGCTGTCTGGAGTAAACTTTTAATGTCAGACAACTACTCCCCCGTCACTTCATGCTGCTGTTTCCATGAAGGGTTTTGGTTTTGCTGTTACAGAGGGTTGTTTTTTATCATTGGGGTTTTACCAAACACACACACAGAACGTACTTTTTTGTGCCAAGTGTCTTTTGAGACAATTCTTCATCCTGATTTGCACATTTTCCCCCTCATTGGATCATCATGTTCACCTCAATGCAGCATAATAAAACAAAAACCTTTATGTACGGTGGTGTGAGTCAACACTTCATAATAGATCACAACTTTATTGAAACAGTCTCGACCAGTAACATCAGCATACAAAGGTGATGGAGCACGACGTGACAGGTGGGTAAAAAAAAAAAAAAAAAAAGATTAAATGCCTTTAATGACAAGTGGCTAAACAGCACAGGGCAGAAGAACGTAATTATCATGGAATCAGTGGCAGGGTATTTTTTGCATTTATTTTGTACAAAAAATAAATTAATGAAATCTTTCAAGTTTACAGGAATCTCTATTTGTTGTTTTATATCACACTGACTTGCTGATAATCCTACATGTGGTGACGTTCAGCGTCTCGTGTTAAAACATGACGAGGATATACACAGACCAAAGCAGGCTGACTCTGGTGAAGGAGGCCAGGAGTTAAAAAAATAAGATTACGATGACAAACAAAACCATAGAAAAGTGAGCTGGGGTGAACACATTCAAAGATCCTGAATGTTCAACGTGACCAGGTGGTCCTTAGGACCGCATCGCTTGAACATTACCACGAGACAAACCCCGAGGTCCTTGGGCGGCCCCCCGCTTGTAGCCTTGTTGAAAGCCCTCCTAGAAGACACAGCAGAGGTTACAGCGCCCCCGCTGGCGAGCAGGGAGAGCAGCGTCCGTGTGGACCTCTTACCCGCTGGTAGGTGCTGTTGGAGTAGTCCCGGGGCGCGTTGAACTGGTTTGGAGCGTACGCGGCGCTGGGAGAGTTTGAGAACGGGGGGCGATAGCCTTCATATCCACCTGAGGACACAGTCGGTCAGCAGCAGCCTCAGCGTAGCTTCAAGCGATCCCGTTCTAGGCGGAGGAGGTCGTACCTCTGAACCCGTTTGAGGAACCCCGGTAGCCGTTCATCATGCCTCTGGTGCTCCTGGGCCCACCCCGAGGCACGGCCCTGCTGTTGTAGTAGGACTGGCCGGACTGTCCGAACCCGGCACCGGGGGAGGACTCTTCATGTCCCCCTGAAGACAGAACCTGGGCCTGGGCCTGGAAGCCAGCGACAACTGGACGGACCGCGTGCGGATCAATGTGGTTGTCGAAGTCAAACACCAGCTAAAGACTTCGCAGGTGAACTTTGAACTGAGGCCAGGTGTGTGTGTGTGTGGGGGGTCTCACCTGACTGCAGCGCCTCCTGTGGGATGTCGGGCTGCTCTGTGGCGTTCTCTGACGGAGCACTGAAGCTCTGCCTGTAGCCCGTGGGGAACTGGGTGGGGGGCTTCAGAGGGTCCGGCTGGCCGTCAGCGGCCGGAGGCCCCGGTGGATTCATGGTGAACACCTGGATACAAACAGGAGGTTCTCTTACAGGTCACAGGGTCACGGTGAGCAGCACCAGACAGAGGCAGGCGGGCGGGCGGGCGGGTACGAGGAGTCGATGTTCTGTCGCCTTGGAAACCCTGACTGAAGGATCTCCAGCGGGGGACGGGGCACAGACACATCAGGAATGAGAACCAGGACAACTCCCACGTTTCACCGAGCAGGAACCATCGTACCTGGGACGAGTCCTGTGGTCCGGACACCACGCCGATTTGAGGAAGTCTGGACTCGGACAGCGCTGACGGGGAGAGAGAGACGACGTCAACACATACCAAGGACGACGGCGGCGAGAGAAGATGCACAAAGACAGCGGACTGACGTGAGGCACAGCTCATCTGCTGCAGGTCGACGCTCTGAACCGGCTTCATCGGCTGCGCAGACACGATGGCTGGGTCCAGAGCCTGGCCGTCAAACTCCAGCATGGAGTCCTGAGGGGGACAAGGTGGACGTGTCACGTGTTGGAGACAGTCACCTGACTGTCTACATGTCTACAACCTCCGGGTCACTCCTGTTCCAACCCCAGTACTCAGTCAGACCCCATCAAAAGGAACATGGACTGAGGAGGAGACCCATCATCACCTGCATGAAGTTGTACGTCCCCTGCATTTGGGCCATGAGGTCCTGCACCACCTGCTTCCGGACCACCGGGTCGCTGGGCGGGGAGGGAGCGGCGTGGCTCAGGGGGGCGGCTGCCTCCGGAGCCAGCTGTGTGGGCGGCTGGTGCTGGAGGGGGTTCACCATCTGTCAGCGGGCGACAGGGACATGACGGACGTCACTACGGACTCTGGAGGCGTCTCCTCCGTGAACCTGAGAGGAACGCACCTGCACCTGCACGTCCACTGACCACTCCTCCACTGGGGCTTTGTCTGCACCGGTGTAAGAAGCTTCTGGAATGAACTGTCTGTTTACAAACTGTCAGCAAACACAGGAGACACAGAAAGCATCAGGGGAACGTCCCAGGAACACCAACTAAGACACTCAAACAGGGTTGGGTCTGAATGTGCTGCTCAATTACTTATGACCTGACAACACCATGGCGATGGGTGTCACATGATTCTAAACTGGTCCACACTGGTAATACTGGTAGTGGCAGAGAACTGGCACACACCAGTTTGAAAACTACAATCCAACAGCTGAGTCATCATCACGGAAACACTAATCAGCGAGTCATGGCCTCAGTCAGATGTCTGGTCCTCTGAAGTGTCCAATGAACAAGACACACAGACTGCCAGGGGTGCTCACTTCCGACGGACGCCCCCTTGTGGCGTAAAGGAGCAACAACGCCTCTCGTCACTGAAAGAATCTTCCTTCAGGGAGCAGCACGGATGTTTCAGTAAACTCCAAGGTGTTCTAACCGTAAGCGTGAGCTTTCTTGATCTACAGTATGAGCTCTTTGGACACACACGGTCATCAAACAAACAAAGAAATAACTTTACAGATCCCAGGCTCCAATGTTTCAATGACGTGTGTCTTTGCTGTGTAGAAGCTGTTATGTACGATGTAAAGTGTAAACGCTATACAAACAAAATGTATTGTAATGAAATGTAGAGTAACTGCTGCTAATGAACCAAGAACCAGATGAGTACATGAAGAGCAAAAAGAAAAAAAATGAAGTCAGAGGTCATGTAACAAGGTGTCTAATGACTTATTTAATAACTATTTGACGATTTGTGACAAATGGAATTATTAGAGGAAATCAATGAACGGAAGACGATAACACTGAGTGGAATCAGCTCATTCTGAGCTCTACAAGTGACTTTCTAGTTATTACTAAGAATATTGAGTTATTACAAAAAAAATACACGAGAGGCAATTCCTCTGAGACCCTAAGACTTATTAGTACAGTCTGTACACACACACACACACACACACACACACACACAGAGGATATGGAGTACGCACTCACACACTTTACTCCATGTCAACTATCACCTGCCTCCATTAACTTTCGGGACCTCTGATCACCGGTCCACTAGTGGTCGTTGACTAGAAGGATTCATCAGTGATTCATCATTCATCCGTTAGTCAAAAAGGGAACAAAAGAAAACCAAAATAAAAGCTAACGCTGTATTTTCTCCAACTACAGTATGTACACCTACTGACTATTGATGACTCTTATTTTGAAATGATCCCCACAGGAAGCTGACGGGTCGATAAGTGTGCGTCAGGTCAGAAATGGGTCATGCGCCTTCACTGACGTTGTTCTGTGCTCTCATGTCCTCCGACACCATCAGGATCTCATTGAACTGCTCTCAGATCCGTGCACGTACGCTCACAGTTAATAAGTCATCTACAGGTAGTTGTGGCGGTGGAGGTGGATGAAATGCTCCACTGAATGAAATGATTCATGTTCAGCTTAGTTTCTACTGGATGATTGCTGGGACTCTTTTGCAGCGTCAGAATGAATTCAAGTCTTTGACTTGTGGGTGAACAGTCGACTCAACGCCATTTTTGACAGTTAGTTGACAGAGAAATTCCTTAGTCGATGAACTCTGAATTTACTGACGAGGCAAAATGACTCAAATGACTAAAAATCCAAAGTAGGTGCTCATGGTGTTCTTGTTATAGTCATAAATTTTGCAACTCACCTCTGTGGTTTCCACTTTCACTGGCTCAGTGTAGTTTTCAGTAGATGTTCCTTCTAAAAGAAAAGAGGACAGTTTACCACACACACACACACACGCACACACGCACGCAGACGGTCATCCTCAGCCAGAAGGTACCTGCTTCAGATGGCTGCTCTCCAGCGTCGGACTCGGCCACCCCCGCCTGCTTCTCCTGCTCCTCCTCGTCCTCCTCACATGTTCCGTTCTGGTGTGTGTGTGCTCTGTCAAAGTACCCGCTCAGCAGCACCTTGTCCAGAGTGGCCTTCAGCGACTTATCTGGTGCAACGAAACAGAGACTGTCACAGAAATCGGACGATGCTTCTGGGGATTTATGTCAAATGAAACATTTATGGCGGTGCACTAGTGCAATGATGATGAATATTTAATAGGTCACTGATCCTGATTGGACCATGTGCTGCGAACACACTCACATGACGTTCCTGCCACAGCCTTGTCTCTGCTCTCCAGCAGTTCCCACAAGTGTACTGAGGCCTCTTCATATTGGTCCGTCAACCTGCAAGTCATGCACAGGGGCAAAGACACCCATCGGTCACGTGGATCTCCATAGTTCATTCACTCAAATACAGAGGCGCTCCGGACCTAACGTCATAGTTCCTATCAGGTCCCACGAGTTTGTAAAAGTCATCCAGGGAGGCCAGCTCGGCGTCCGTCAGCAGGGGGGAACCAGAGGCTCCGGGCCTTTTCAGGTCTTGCCGGACGTTTTCATCTCCCAGCCGGTCCAGGAAATACTGCAGCTCCAAAACGGTCTTGAGCCGCTGCTGCTCCAGCTCCTCCCGCAGCAGCTGCTCCCGTCTCGCAGACTTCTTCACAGCCTTCTGAACCTGAACACAGACATAGGGGTCTTCAGTAATGATGGATGCCCCCAGCATTTGGAAAAATGTAACAGAAAGTCTGCAGGGTTGAATGCAGGTTCTGATCCTTTGTTTCTTTTGTTTGCTTTGACTCACCTCCTGGCCCAGTGACAGGAAACTCTTCTGCAACTCTCGAGCAAACTCCAGATTATTTACGATTTCTTGGTACTTGGACAAGGCGTCCTACAGGTAGACAAGAAAGAATGAAACGGGAATGAATCCAACAGAATAGAGTGGCAGAAGCTCCAGGTCAGGAGAGGCAATGAATGGAGATGAGATGAATGTTTGAACGGCTCCTTTAAATGAATGATGAGAACCGAGTCCCAGGGAGTCACTGGTTCCTCTGAAAACGCTGCCTTCAGGTAGCTCTGGGTCCGACAGTTAAAACTAGTTTAAACGGAGATCATATCCTTCTAGTTTGATATGAACACTGTTTGAAAAAACATCTCATTGTTCCATCCAAAACGGTCTGAAATGGAACGTACCCTTATTCTAGTTTAGTTTAGCTTAGTTTCTATTTTTCCTGTATGTACACTAGGTAATAAGTAGTAATTATTAAGCCAAATGAAATTATAAGCAATTCATATTTCAGAATTCCTAACACTCAAGTTCCCCTGGTTAATGCTAATAAGTAGGATGTTATATATATATATATATATATATATATATATATATATATATATATATAATCAAGAAAATTGTCGTCACATCCCTAATGGTCAACATAAGCCAAGAAAACTGAAAAGGACATGGAAAACCACACACCAGCTGATCCTGATTCAGTCGTTCCCCCTTATTCTTCTTCTCCTGATAGTCATCCAGCTTGGACTGTAGACAGTCAAAAAAAGGCAGATGTGAGAAGTGAATAACTCTATGACATCCAGTTTTCACAGATACAATGGAAAGAGTTCATATTTTTCCATGGTCACAACCTAGAAGAGCCTTAGTGTGGAGTTATTATACATGTCGTTGAAATGTGACATACACATTTTCTCAACTCGGTGCTGTTACTAAATGTTTATCACATCAACTGACAATCATGATTCAATATTCATATAGAATACATGTGTCTAGGGGGAGGGGAGGGTAAAAAAAGGTAGATTTACCTTTTTCTTCTCCATGTTGCGAACCTTCTTGTCAATGACACCAAGAACCTGCTTCATGGCCTCTGGCTGACTTCCACTGCTCAGGTCCGGACCGGCACACTGGACAGCATTGTTACCAACCGTTGCTGAAGGCATCTATGACAGAGTGCACACACAGGGATGGGATGTATTATTTTAAAATGTGAAAATAATGTTAGAATGTTTGTCTGTTTTGGATGTATGTGCGTGTGTGTACGTCTATTCTGTTGGATGTGTGTGTAGACGCTGTTGTCCTTGATCACTTGCATGCCATTTGTCTGTTTTGTGTTTGTGGGTGTGTATGTGTGTGAGTACACATGCTGGATGACACATCCGCTGATCACCTGTTTTTGATATGGCCCGGTGTGTGGTGGTGGTGGTGGTAAGGGGTGGGGGGCAACAAAACCGTCTATCGCGGTGTTGGGTGGTCGATTGGTGCCGATTAACAACTACACGCTCTACAACTATGGAATTCACTGGTGGAGTGAGAAGAGTTAAGTCTGTGCCAACTTGAAAAACGCTTAGCAGCTAACATGACTGACAGATGCTAGCGATACCGTTACATAACGAACGCTGGGACAATCAATCGACGTGTAGATAGTTAAGATCTGCCCTTGGTGTACCGTATGTTTGCATTGTGTCAACGCCAGTTTCGGCAGCTGTAAACACACATCTGCGGTTCCCTCGGTGCAGTGGTTTTATTTGTACGGCGATGTTCGACCAGCGTTCATCGCTGATCCTAATCTGTCTCCCATTGTTAGCTGACAAGCTAGCTCCCTCATTAACGCTACACTGTGAGTTGACCCGGGTTTCCTTTGCAACTACATTGTCAGAAACGGGTGTTGTGGTGTTTATAAATGTGTCAACATGTTATGACGTCAACTAACAGATAATGGTGAAACGTACAATCGCCGTACACCGCGACAAGTCATTCTGTCGGCGGTCTCGATTAAGATGACAAAAGGCGATTTTGTGAATCAAACAGCTTCCTGCCATTTGTTGGCGGCGACATGGGTCTCCTACCTTTATACTCTTTGTCTTCAAAGAGATTCCCTTCGACGCGGCGAACGACAGCTGTGTGGGTGCAGTCTCAATCGTTAACTTTCAGTGGTATTTTCTGGAAAGATGTTCAAGCTCACACCGGCTAACGGCTGTCAGGCTGCTCAGCTAGCAGTAGCGGCTACAAGGACCCCTGACGGCTTACCTCAGGATTGCCTGACGGGAACAAAAGCCTGTCTATTGTTTGTTAATTCATTATCTTATGGTACAAGTTTACAACGGTTATTAATTAATAGTGTTACCAAGTAGTGAACGCTTCAAAAGTGGAATGTTCCATAAATCCATATTATTTTTGCCATTACTTTGGGTGCCGATATAAATACAAATGGCCAGCAGGTAGTTTCATTGTTGGATATGTATTATTATATGTCCATTTAATGTGAACATTCTGTACTGTGCTATTTATATACTGTAACGAACTGTTAATTGTTAACCTGTTCATTGTTTTTCGGATTTGCCGTGACGTTTTGACTGAGTATTAGGGCTTCCGGTGGTCGGTGGACGTATGAGTAGGTAGCTGCCTCACCGGCGCTGCTGGCCAATGGAGAGCGACGTCGTCATATCGCTGCCATCTTGCCACGGGGTACTCGCTCATTCGTAATTTCGTACATCGCGTCTATTCCGCCGGTGAACGACGTTGTAGGCTCCTCCTTGAGGCATCTAGCCTTCTATATATGTCTATGGCCTCAGGTGTTCTTTTTCCGGGTGGGGGAACGGAGCGGCAGGCGTGTTGGAGTTGTTGGCTACAGCCAGTTGCTGTGCTACCTCTTCTTATTAAAGGCGCCTAAAGTGAAACAACGTTCCCTGTGTCTTTGTCACGCGTTACAATACAAACAATGCATTTACTTCCGAAATAATACAAAGTTGCCAAATCAGGACAATGCAAAATTGAAAGGTTGAATAATTAAATTTCATTTGCAGTCATGCAATAAGGCACTAAGAGCAAACTAAAACGAACACTATCCCCTGTAATGTTATATAATCAACACAAGATGGAGTTAATGTCAAATATCCTGGAATGGTCTCAAAATGAATAAAACATCGGACGGGATTTGAAACAGAGAAGTAAGTTCATGAACCCATTTTTGATCTTCAGACATACTTCGTAAACCTTTTGTTGTTTTCTTTATTTCATTCTTATCGCAGCAGATTTTCAAGATGCATTGAGTGAGTGCCCAGATCGAACTGAATAAAGTTCAAGTCTCACTCGCAGACATTTTCTATCACACTTTAAAAAGAATAGACAAAAAGAAAACATGTGTGGGGGTGTGGGCATCATTGTTATCAAAGAGCTCCCCCACCCCCTTTATGATCGGAGGTGCTCCAAGGCCCCATAGAATTGGTTCTGGGGTGTGTGACGTGAGCCGACATCGTTCAGTGCTCCTCACTTGCAGCGCATTTGACTGGATTAAATACGTGCTGAGGATTTATTGGCTGAAAAACCACAAGAGCCCCACAAAAGCTCTGGCCCCAGCCCATTTGTAGTGTGGTTCAGTCATACTGCAGCCCTTCTCCTTCAGCGTTCACTATCGCTGCTCTCCCTCTCAAACTAGACGTATCTGTCGAGCTTTTCACACAAATGTTCTTTTCTCACACTCACGAATCCCGATGATTTCCCAAAAGAGACCTTTTTCTTTTATGCTGAGTCTTACCAAACACAGGTGCATGAGCATATACGTGCATGTGCCAGGTATTCCTTGTGTTTTGATGGACATAAATCTGTTTATGCAGACACTTTGTAGGGACTTTCCACCCTCGTGAGGACCAAAGGAAAGTCTGCATGATGTAAATGATTACATTTGAGGGTCTTATGTCCTCTGAGGTGGTGGAAACATGACTGTGGTGCCTGCCTGTGTGTGAGAGGAATGGGGCAACAAATTATGATTCCAGGACCAGATGTGTCATCGACAGATAGCAAACGGCGACTGCTTTCATACGTCAGGTCGGACTTGGTTTGTCTTACGGTCCGTGCAACACTCTAGCACAATTTATCATAATTCGTATCTTCTATTAAGTTCAAATTAAAAGTGTTTTTTTGAAGGACTGGGATCCTGCAGATTTGTGATCCATCCTGTGATTAGTGTGAAGGGTTAGACACTTCAACTCTGACGCAGAAGGTGACGACGACCTGTGTGACCTGGTTAGTTACGTCAGAAACCATCTGGTTGACAAGAGTAAGTGTCAAAAGACACTTTGACACTTATTTGTCAAGGACCAACGGTGTTGTTTCAGTGGAGCGTATTCAACTTCATGTATTTTCAATATCTGACTGATGTTTTCATCTTTCTGTACCTCTGTCGTTGTGTCTGAGAGCTGCACACCATCATTTCATTGTATTAGTGTCTAATGACAATAAAAGATTTCAGATTCCGCGTTGGGATCAGTGTAAAGTCACTGAAGCAGTCAGTTCACCTCACATTTTGAAACCTGAATTGTGAGAATGAATAAATTACAACATAATTGTTGTAAACAGTGATAAGAAGACTCGGATGTGTGAATATGATTCTATTTGTTTGATTATTTATCCATTTATTTATTCACTCTCTTTTGTTGTGAATGACACAGAATTGAATTCCTGTATCTTAATCCTGAAACAACAGAACAATGAGAAGTTGAGGCGTACTGGACTTGTGCTCGTTGTAGGAGCAGAGTAAACGAGAAGGTGGGGGAAAGGTAAACTATGACCTTTGACTTCCTGTTCTGCCTTTGCGTGACTGTTTTTGGCTCACGAAGCCCAAACTTAGGTTCAGCTGCCTCACTGGGTCAACACTAACCTGGTCGTGCTGTGACTGGAATCCAAGCCACAAACTGATCTTTATCTCAGAACGTGAAACCAGAGCAGACCTGGCACTTCTGTCCTACCGAGCTTGGCCCACAGGGCATCACGAGAACTCTGAAAGAGCAAGATCAGAGATAAAATACGGGTAAAAGTTCACGGTCTCCTGGCAAACTGATACTAGATTTAGACAAACATCTGTCATCTATGGAAATGGAAGGAGCATCTGTCAAATTGCAGGAATGTGATCAGAACGCTTTTATTTTCATAGTAAATGCTTGTAAAAGGAGTAGGAATGTCTGAACGACATTATATCAACGTCAACTGCTGAAGAATGAATACATGAATACAGAAATGACAGAGAGGAGAAAAAAAATATCATCTAGGTGAATGAAATCCCAATGCGCATTAGGCCGGATTTCACCCCTCCAGAAGTCGATAGTCTGACTAGTGAAGTCGATGCTGGATTCAGATCCTCAGAGACGACAGGAGGTGCGCTGTCATACACGGACACATTTTGTGGTTCCTGACAAAATTCAGTTTGGCAGCAGCATGACTGGAAAGTGTCATGTTTACGCTGCATTTAGGTTCAAATCAATGCGGGTGAAAAACTAAACCCGCACCCTCTGCCAAGGAACCTCCACGGTTGGGCTGCGGACTTCCATTGTTATCTCAGACGGAATCGAATCCGCCCGAAAAAAAACAAAACAAAAATGATGTGGAGATGATAAACAGTATGTTTCATCCTGCAGACCGGAAACACACTGATGGGTGCCGACTGCCAACACAAACGCTCCTCAGGTGTCTGCTCATCTGAGAGCCTCTACTCACCGGCAGCACCGGAGCTTTCATCTCTGAAACCACGGTAAGATTTTAGAAAGCGAGCGTGAAGAGCAGCAGCTTGAGCTCAACGTCCAACACACCGTCAGGCCCGAGCTGTACAACGGGCCTGGAAACCCACCACAATGAAATTCAAAAATCAGAGCTCAAACAAACAAGAGCAGGTCTGGACAATGACAAACGTAGGCTATTTTCTACCCGGGCGCACAGAGCTCTGATGTATGCGTGGTTGTTTCCTACGAGTATTCATGCAAAATCAGGACACACAGGCAGCTGTCGTCTGGTTTACGTCCTCATCTCCGAATGCTGAGGAGCGTTCACCGGGAGAGAACGTGTCTGGACCCTGTCATCATTTTCCTGAAGACCTCAATTGTACAGACCAACTTAATTAGATCAGCTTTGATTGCTATTTCCAAAGACAGGAATAACACGAGTCGGCGTGTTTGTCCTCCACACCCGTTCCTGGACCGTTGGATTCTGTACAGTTCTGTTTAGTTCCACGTCTGTCATGTCTGTAATTGGCGAGCGAGCAGGCGCCGTGACGGTGATGAGGGGCTGACGTGGCAGGTGCTCTGCAGATAATCTGGGGTCAGGCGCGGCATTGAGGCTGAGGAGCTTTTAGTGAAAAGCAGACGTTCTGTCCCAGAGTTCTGTGACAGAATGTGGGTTTGGACAGAGCGCCAGCACCTTTAAACTCCATCACAAACACACACTGGCACGCAACGACTGACGTTCAGTTAAGAGGAGAAGCAGAAGTGATGCAATTACGTCACAGTCATCGGGGCTGAACCTTCCTGAGATCCAGAACACGTCTGCGTGTATACGTGCGTGTGAACTGCAGAAAGTCATGTGTTTTTGAAGCATTGGAATATGTCATGTTATGCATTGGGTGTATTTGCATGTGTGTGTGTGTGTGTGTGTGTATGTGTGTGTCAGCATGTGTGTGCCCACCATAGCTGGGGAGAGGGCAGGTGGGATGGCAAAGACACTTTCAGACAGCGTGCACAGGTGGAGGATTCTCACTGAAGACAGGAGAATGTACTGTTTACAGTAAAAGTTATTCAAGCATTTAGTACCAATAAAAGACAAACGCGAACTATATGACCATGTTGGCAGCGGTTTAACATGTTTTATCTGTAACATTTCACTGGTGTTTAATTTTAGAACAGATTAATCAAAGGACTCGTTGGGAATGAGCATAAATGTTTGATGCAGCTGTGATTTGGACGGATGGTTTGCTTGGAATAGAATAAAAGGTGGTAAGAGTTCATGAACATAACATCCACGTCGAACAATGGTAGACGTGTGTGTCTGTGAAGATTGTGTGTTTTTACAGTAGGACTTCGTGTGACATTGTCAGGTGAAGCAGCAGCAATAAAAGCCATAAGACAAATCGGCCATTGGTCATGTGATCTCTCCCATCTCCCATCGTCACACACATCACACGACTGTCCCCCGTCGACCCAGGAACAGGAACTTTAAACACGCTGGATTATGGTTTTTAACATTAACTGAGCTCGAATGAAGCCCTGCTGGTCTTGATGTGAGGAAACAGCGGCCCCTACGGGCAGACAGAGGAACTACAGAAACAATACTCTTCATTTGGCTCAGATCCGAATCAGTGTACGACAGGAACCGGCGGGACACAGAAGTTTGAGGTTTGAGGGTTTTACCGTGAATATACTGATACACCCGAAAAAGATCCATGTCCAAATGTCACGGTACTGTGTGTGCGTGTGTGTGTGTGTGTGTGTGTGTGTGTGTGTGTGTGTGTGCGTCCTCTGTGAACTGACAGTACCAGAGAGAGAGAGAGAGAGAGAGAGAGAGAGAGAGAGAGAGAGAGAGAGAGAGAGAGAGAGAGAGAGAGAGAGA